>JACXGI010016147.1:0-16307 GCA_016801175.1 Esox masquinongy | reverse complement strand
CACACAAGAGTGAATGGGCCATGTATATATTTGTAATAAGAAATACTCATTTAAATCAATATTCTAAATGTTTTTTTCCCACAAATTAGCTTG
The DNA here is from genome assembly GCA_016801175.1 of Esox masquinongy. Taxonomy (NCBI): domain Eukaryota; kingdom Metazoa; phylum Chordata; class Actinopteri; order Esociformes; family Esocidae; genus Esox; species Esox masquinongy. The sequence continues at coordinate 16,214 of JACXGI010016147.1, read as the reverse complement.
TTCATTTGAATCACAGACAACAGTAAATCCAATTTTCACTGGGGGAGTGGTGGCAGGTTTAGGGAGACACACCTGTCTCCACTCACATAATCCCACACATAGAGAGTGAAAGAGCACTGGGGGAGTAGTGACAGGTTTAGGGAGACACACCTGTCTCCACTCACACAATCACACACATAGAGAGGGAAAGAGCACTGGGGGAGTGGTGGCAGGTATAGGGAGACACACCTGTCTCCACTTACATAATCACACACATAGAGAGGGAAAGAGCACTGGGGGAGTGGTGGCAGGTATAGGGAGACACACCTGTCTCCACTCACATAATCACACACATAGAGAGGGAAAGAGCACTGGGGGAGTGGTGGCAGGTATAGGGAGGCACACCTGTCTCCACTCACATAATCACACACATAGAGAGGGAAAGAGCACTGGGCGAGTGGTGGCAGGTATAGGAAGACACACCTGTCTCCACTCACACAATCACACACATAGAGAGGGAAAGAGCACTAGGGGAGTAGAGACAGGTTTCGGCAGACCCAAGATGAGAAATAGAGGGCATGGCAGGGGCAAATGTAACAGATATATCAAGTAGTGAGCATTACTAGTCCAACAGTTGAGAATTTCTGCTTCTGAAATCCCTTCAACAGGTCTAGATCTTTATTGACATGGAGGACAGAATTACTGTAAGCCCATTGGCTAATTACTATTGCCCTTTGAATGAATGTGACTTCCTGTGTACAGATAAACAGGTGTTCTTCTGTTATCTAAACATGAATAAGCATACATTCATACACTTCAATGTCCTTCACATTAGTGTATGTACTGCACATGTCTTATGTTTCAGTCCAGGATCAGGTTGTATTCATGGTCTGTAATCTGTTCATGAACACAGTTAATTTAATGCTAGATGATCACATCAATACTTGGACATGGGGATTTGATTTGAGGGGCTGATTCTTCTGTAACCTCAAATTCACTCATATAGACTGATAATGTGTGTTTTGATACTTTCAGTAACTTTGTAGATGCAATTTCAGAACATGACAAATATAACATGTCACAACCATGATGATGACAACAACATAGGACCCTGCATCCCACTGCTGGTTTGCATATGAAGCTCAACAGAGTCGGTCCTGGTTGGTCCCTGGATGGAAGATGAGATGCTGCTGAAAGTAGATTTAAAGGACCTGTAAGTGATACACTTCTATCTGGTCTGAAGATCAAATCCCAAAACACAAAAGCACTGAAGAAGACATGGGCCTGCTAGGGAGTTCACTGTCATATGGGAGAGTAAAATGGTGTCCTGACTCTGTGGTCACTAAAGATCCTGCAGCACCTAAGAGTTGGGGTGTTAACCCTGGTGTCATGACTAAATGTCCAATCTGGGTCTGATTTCACCATCATCCCCAGTTAACAACTTCCTCTTGTTACAGAACATATATATTGTCTGTTTTGAACTCCCTCTTCCATGTATGTAAGACGCTCTGGATAGGAGCTATAACTAAATTACAATATTTTGTAAATGTTAAAAGACAATAATGATAATAATGATAATAATGATTATGATGGAAAATATGTGATGTCTATGTTGCTTTCTAACCTTGCTCAAAGTTGACCTCTACTGACCAGTGTTCCATGTAATTTTCTCTGCCCCCCAGACATGTGCCCAGATGGACCCCAAGGGGTGCTTGAGCCCCTGGCCCTTTTTGCACATCAGTGCCCCCATTCTACCTGCAGGTGTCATTCACTCAGACAGACGTGTCGTCCATCTATATGATGCACATTGTGGAAACTGATGTGTGTGTAGAAGCCGACAGGTGAATGGCTGCTGGCATATCTGGGGAGCCCTTATTGGTCATTTAAGCCCCATTATATAGGCCTGTGCCCTGACTACGACGATGATGGACAACATGTGATCTAATTATATTTTCTAATCTTATTTAAACTTGACTTCCTCTACTGACCAGTGTTCCATGTCACTGTCTCTTCCCCCTCAACACCTGCAGTAGGTCCCAGCTGTAGCTGTTCAGTCACTGTGCACTCTGACTGAGGGAGGTTTTTGTACGGCTCTGTTTAGGAGCTCCTCCGGGTTTCTGCTGGTACCAGGCTAGAAAACTGTTGTTATTCACATTACTGCTGACTTTACAGTTCATAGTAACTGAATTTCCTGTTATAACAGATTGAACTGCTGGTGACTGAGTCACTATGTACTGTACTCTGGATTCTGTAAAATAAAATAAGGACACCCATATTAAAGGAATAAAACACAGTAACACAGTACGTAATATATCAATCTATCAATCAAATTTATTTATAAAGCCCTTTCTACATCAGCAGTTGTCACAAAGTGCTTTTACAAAACACCCGGCCTTAAAACCCCAAGGAGCGTTGAAGTAGTAGTGTTGAATTTCAGTGGCTAGGAAAAACTCACTAAGAAAGCCGAAATTTAGGAAGAAACCTAGAGAGGACCCAGGCTCAGAGGGGTGACCAGTCCTCTTCTGGCTGTGCCGGGTGAACATATTAAGAGTACAAATTGTAATAATTAATAAATGCATGTGGGCTGAGTCCAGATTCTATTTAAACTTAGTCCAGGTCAGAGGCATGACCAGATGGACAAGGACAGAGACAACACGGGGAGGGGGAGGTGTCAGCACAGTGGCAGCTGAAATCGTCAGGTATCATCTTGATCTGCAACACAACCAGGAGGACTTTGTGACGGGGACAGCAACAGGTCTTTCAAGCCTGGTACTCCTCAGGTGTGGGCCAGGACCTCATGTCCTCCTAAGTTTAAAACGGCAGGAAACAGGGAAAATTTAGAATCTAGATCTAGCAGCGTATGACCTTGGGGCTGAGACAGGGGGGTCTGGTGACATTGTGGCCCTATTCAGGGGAGGCCCCGGACAGTGCCCAACAGACAGGAAAACAATCCACCCACATTGCCAAGCATCAACCAAAGGGACACCCGCCAACCGCAGCCACCCTGAATGAGGGCAGAGTATTGCCAGCAGAGTACAGGCCAATTGAAAAGGCCTGCATCTTACGATTTAAGGTTACGTGTAGGTATGTATGCCTGGATCATTTCAGTGAGGTAAGTAGGAGCAAGTCCATGTATTGATTTATAGGTTAACAATAAAACCTTAAAATCAGCCCTAACCCTAACAGGCAGCAAGTGTAAAGAGGCTAGTACTGCAGTAATGTGTTCAAATTTTTTTTGTTTTAGTTAGGATTCTAGCAGCCGTGTGCAGCCCTAATTGAAGTTTATTTATTGATTTATCAGGGTAACCGGAAAGAATAGAATTGCAGTAATCTAATCTAGAAGTAACAAAAGCATGGATTAGTTTTTCTGCATCAGTTTTTGATAGAAAGTTTCTGATTTTTGCAATGTTTCGAAGATGAAGATAAGCAACTCTTGAGACATATTTTATATGTTCATCAAAGGAGAGGTCAGGGTCAAGGGTAACGCCGAGGATTCTTACAGTTTTTTGGGATACAACCATGCAGCCGTCGAGGTTCACAATCAAATCTGCCAACAAAGCTCGTTGTTTCTTGGGTCCTAAAACAAGCATTTCTGTTCTTCTTGAGTTTAAAAGCAAGAAGTTCTCTGTCATCCACTTCCTAATATCTGAAATGCATGCTTCCAAAGTAGCTAATTTTGGGGCTTCTCCATGCTTCATTGAAATATATAACTGTGTGTCATCAGCATAACATGGAAAATTGACATTGTGATTCCAGATTACATCACCCAGAGGCAGCATATATAGTGAGAACAATAATGGGCCCAGAACCGAGCCTTGAGGAACACCAAAACATACCGTTGATTTGTCAGAGGATATGCCATCCACACATACAAACTGATATCTTTCAGATAAATAAGATTTAAACCAGGTCATTTGTTACCTTCACTAATGCAGTCTCAGTGCTATGATGGGGTCTGAAACCGGACTGGAGCATTTCATAAATGTTATTTGTATTCAGGAAGGCATTCTTTTTGAGAGGAAGAGAGGTTCGATATTGGCCTATAATTGTTTAATATGTCAGGATCAGATTAGATTTTATTAGAAGAGGCTTAATTTCCGCTATTTTTAGTGAGTTTGGTACACATTTGGAGGAAAGGGAGCAATTTATTATGTTCAACATTGGCTGACCTAGCACAGGAAATAGCTCCTTAAGTAATTTTGTTGGAATCAGGTCTGGCTGACAATTTGTGGATTTAGAACTCCTTACAAATTTAGTGAATGTGTTGAGCGATACGGGATCAAAGAATTCAAGTGTCCCCATTGACACCTGGTCAGGGAGATTCAGGACATTCTCAGGACAACTGAGATTTTGGGGACTATAACTATTTAAGGAGGTGTCAGATATTTGTTTTCTAATGGTGATGATCTTTTCATCAAAGTAGTTCATGTATTCATTACAGCTAAAGGGAAGACCCACTTCACTTGTTGAGCATTGCTTTTTTGTTAACTTTGCAACTGTATCAAATTTTGGATTGTTTTTTTCACCTCAATCAGGTTGGAGAAATAAGCTGATCGAGCAGATGTGAGTGCTTTTCGGTATTGTAGTGTACTGTCTATCCAGGCTAGTCTGAATACTTCCAACTTGGTGGAGCGCCACTTTCGCTACTGATATACATAATAGCATTGCCATACATCATTCCTTTCTGTAGATTAAATTATTTTTCAGCATTACATTTAATAAATCTTACCTTTAAAAAAGAGGGCAAGTGTCCAGATGAAGATGGTTATAAAAGTCATGGTTGTTATGGGTTCAGATGTCATGAAGGAGAGCTCTTAGTCATTAAGTGTTAAACTCACAGGGTTATAAACACTCCCAGATCACTGAATTATGTGTTGTCTATACAGAGCATCATCACTATGCAAATAAGATTCTGGTCTTTTCTCCATTCACCATTATTCAGTTAATGTAAATCATGAAAACTGAGAGTCCATTACAATCTGGTGATCTTTCTCACCAAATGTTCACCCAACAATCAACAACGTAAAATTAAATGCTGAAAAGGGAATAAATATATTGTCTGTTGGTTTAAAAGCTATAACATATGATTTGTATCAATGTTGTTAGCTAAGAAAATACTATAATGTGTAACAAATAAAATATAATTGTGTAACAAAAATACATTATATTTTTTCTCAATATTTATGTTAATACAGTATGGTAGCATATTGATAACTATGAAGAGGAATACCAGTCAGTTTCCACCTCCCAGTAATAGTAAAAGTAAAATACTGCCTCGTACAGGTAAAGTAGTGTTACTGTAATTTGCTGTGTGGACTGAATGCTGGAAAGCTGTATTGAGACATGTTTTTCTGATCTTTTCTGTTTCACTTATATTTCACACATTTTTATTCATTTCTGGTATTCGTTCATAGTTGTCGCAAAATGTAGGCTGAAGGAACCGTAAAATATAAATCCACAGTTTAGTTACCAGTTAAATGACTCTTTCTTATTTAGTATAGAATTTTTTTTTCCTATGTACTTGTATTCTGTCCTAGTTGGCTATTTTTGGAATGTTCATGGTTAACAGGTGTTTCTGTGAGGTGAGAATGCAGGGACAAAAGGGTTGCTTTTAATTGCCTCGCTTGCTTGATCCTTGAGATGACACAACTGTGTCATATGCATGGTCCCAGGAAACAGATCGGAATGTGTCACTGATTGATAAGGGGTCTATTCTACAGGACTAGTTTTGTTTTCCTTAGGTCAGTTAACCAACCCCCACAACTTTAGTTTAAGGATATAAACCAGAGTGAGATTTTGGGAAAGGCTCTCTTGCATTTTTCCTAACCTCTGCATCAGGGACGTCACTAGAAATGCATGGATGAGGGGGCTAAGCCTCGTTTTGGGGGATCTGGGCATACTCCCCAAAACATCTTTTCATCATGTATTTTTAGAGTAAAAACATGTCAAGGTTGGCTAAAAGTATACTTGTCTCATAGTTTTGTGTGATCTAAGTCCAGCCTATCCTCATCCATCCAACACCAACAAAAGGCACAAACACAGCTTTAGTCAACTATAATTTATAGTAAATGAACATGATATGTGCAAGTGAAGTATTCAATTTTGGCCTAGGCGGCTTCTCATAGCTTCTCATAGGTCTTCAACTGTCAAACAGGAATGAGTTGTCCAGCCGACAGGTACTAGTGAGTAAATGTTTTGTATTTTAATGTTTTCTGTATGTTAACAACAATATATTTGCATTATAATTGTTACACAAGATGTTACATATAGCCACCTGTAGTAAGGCTATCTTTCAATTTTAAATAGCTATAATTTTAAGCAAACTATGTTTATTAGCTACAGTAGCTCTGTAGGTATGCTGTTCAAGTTAGGACTGTGTTTGTTCAGCTTATTGATTTGTACTAGTAATTATTGTTATTAAATATCATTAAGTGAATGGCCAAGATTATAGGTTCACCCACCTCTCTCCCCCAGTATAAAGTGCTGAACTTCAGTTTTCCTGCTAGGAAAAACAGTTCCCCTAACTTAGCCAGTGTAACAATTTAATGTCTTAGTCAAATGTGCACATTAAGACTTTTTACACTGAATTTTCCATAGTCCCAGTCTATCTTAGCCCCAGGCTACGACATGCCCTGTGTTAGCTTAGCCGTTGTTCACACAAGACCTAGGTTTCACTAAGCCCCGTATTCCTAAGCCCTGGGCTAACGGACAAATACGAGACTATTTTATCTCAGTTACAAATTTTTCGTTCTGATCAGTGTACAATAATCTTACAGTAACCTCCATCAGTGGTTTTCAACCCGTGTGCCCTGAGGACTCCCCAAGTGTGCTGTGAGACTTTTATCCCCTCAAAAATATTATGTAATTTCTTTTGTCAACTTCATAAATCTTTCATCAAATCAAACTCATTAAAAGTTGTGAAAATTTTACATTTAAACATCTACTGTAGACTTTTTACAAATTATATATCCAACTGAAGTCGATTTCTAAACTGAAAGGGAGCGCTGGTTGTGACTGGCGCGCTTTAATGTGACTCCTTAATTGTAGCCCCAGTAGTGACCCTCAGACACATACAGGCCAACACACCTGCTTAAAAATATCTAGCCTAGTTTTAGAATGGATAAGTTTATCCAGCATTTTGCAGCCAATACAGATGTTGAACCACTGGAAACTAAGAAAATTATGTATGTTGCATAGAGGCAATATAATCAAAATTATCTGATGCTTGGATTTTCATGGACAGGGGATGCCATTTGCTCCCGACCAGTGTGTGATGTCTTTCGCAGTGCTGGGAGAAATTGCTAACGCAGTAATGGTACCTAATAAGTTGAGACAACACCTGGAAACAAAACATCCAAATCTTAATAATAGAGATGTAGACTATTTTAAGTGTGCTTAGGAACAAAATTATGCCAGACAACATGAGAGAATGATCTGAGCAGTAAGGGTAGGCCTATCAGATATAGCGCAAGAGACCTATTGCATGTCTGTTTCTTTCAGTTTACGTTTGAGATGTTCCACAAAATTGGTGATGAAAGGATCGCCTGCCACAGTGGGATGAAACTCCACTTCAAGCCAACTCAAACTTTAATAGGCCAATGTATTGCCCTTCATTTAGGTTATAAAATGTAAAAAATTGACCGATGTTTTGCATTTGTCTCTATCTTATCGACTTGCACTTTGTTGCTCAATGTGAAATTCGTTAATTAATTATATATATTTATTTTTTAATGCTCTTTGTTTATGCCTTATTTTGATGTGAAATATTGTCAATGAATCGAGACTATAAAAATGTTTAATTGCACCATATTAGAAATTATTTACACGTTTTTTATATTTTTGCCTATGTACTTGGTATGATGATTTCCAATGCAACTGCCCCGCACATTTATCTGGGGAATTTTCATTTGGCCACACAACCTATTTGTCGCAAAATGTTTTGTCAAATATTTGGCCTACAAACTCAGACTTCATCCCTGTTTTATTGTTTGAGGAAACGTTTCATAACTGAAATGTTTGTTGGACTACTAGTATGCACACCTACGCTGAGTTGCAGTGCTATCAGTGGTACTGAAACGCAATTGATTAAATGGACAGATATTTTGGTTGGCTTGTTTATTTGATATGAAATTGCTTAAATTAACAGTGAAAATATTTTTATGGTGCTCAGCTCAGGTGTGCATTCAGTCCGCAAACAAAACATTTCAGTTGCAAAACGTTTCATCAAATAGAATAAAACAGAGAGAATATATTATTCTATAGAATCATAATATAGACGTTGTTACTCTACAAACATTCAAATCAGGATGATCCAGAGTTAGACCGTCCGAATACCCTTACTGATAGGCTATCGAACTGGGCCCTTACTTTTGGCATCTCAATAGTTGCACTGACAGCTCTATTGAGTATGTTACATTACTACCACCCCGACCTCCTGAAAGATGCTAGGACTGTTCTAAAGACCAAAACTCAATACATCATTCTTCAAAAGGCTGGAGGTCAATATCACTATTTTGGAATTCTCAAATCTCTGAAAAAAGCTATTTCCAAAACGATAACGTCTATTGTAGATGGTTATACCCTCCTTCTGCAAATCAACATTGATATGTTACCATTGTTTAACAGCTCAGGTATTCAGCTTTGGCCCATCCAAGGACTGTTACTGAGTGCAAACATGAAAGAACCGGCGGTAATTGGACTGTATTGTGGCAATAAAAACTCAGCTCGGCAGAGGAATTCCTTAAAGATTTTATTACAGAGCTCCAAGAATTAGAGCATGGTTTTACTTTTGAACAGAAAATGCTATTTTTGAAGCTAGAAAGTGTGATGTGTGATACTCCTGCTCGATCTTTTGTAAAAAAAAAACACCAATGCTCACAATGGCTATTCAGTCTGTGATAAATGCTCTCAACCAGGACTCTACATAAACAACCGCATGACATAGCCATTATCTACTGACTACCTACATCGGACTGATGAATCATTTGCACAGCAAATTGACGATGCACACCACAATGGCCCAAATCCATTTAGTCCATTAAATGTTGGGATGGTATCTCAATTTCCACTAGATTACATGCATTTGGTTTGTTTAGGTGTTGTTTGAAGACTGCTAAACTTTTGGAATAGAGGTCCCTTAAAATGTCATTTGTCTGCCAAAGTTGTGGATCGTATATCATCCCAACTCCTAGAAATGCATCCTAACACACCAGTTGAATTTGCCAGAAAACCTAGATCTCTCAGGGAAGTTGACCGCTGGAAAGCAACTGAATTTAGGCAGTTTCTGTTATACACCGGTCCTGCTGTTCTGTCTTTGTTTCTTGATTGTAACACATACGACAACTTCATGCTTCTATTTTGCGGAATTTCAACTTTGGTGGCAAAGACCAACTTGTTTACAAAGTGCATGGGTTAGTTCACCTGTCACATGATGTACAAAGGCATGGATGCCTTGACTCAATTTCTGCATTTCCATTTGAGAATTTCCTTAACAAAGTTAAAGTTTTTGAGGAAGCCAGAATACTCCCTTGCCCAGGTCATTAGGATACTGTTTGAAGTTGACCAAAAACCTATTGTGAAGAACAGTGTCCCTTGAAAAAGCAACACTTTGTTGGTCCTATTCCTATCGGTCTCTCAGTCAAAGCACAATATCAGGAAATGTACAGCGAGCAATGGGCCATTAAAACCCCTTCGTTGTGAATGGAGTAATACGATTTCAGCCATAACTGTCCACCCAACACAACTGAACTGTACCGACTGCCAGTTTAACCATTGCATACAACATCCAGTCAAGCTCCCCTAATCCCTCAAAAAGCATAAAAATAAAATAATACAGTAACTACAGCACATTGAAAGAGTATGGTAATAACTGTGGTTTAGGAGTTTCCGTTTTTCATGGAGGGAGTGTATCCATTGTAAATTACAGGGCCCTGGTGGAACAAAACCCTGATCTACTATTTTAATTATTCAGAGGTATAATGTACACACAATGATCCCAATTAATCCTGTAATAGGTTATGTGTAATAACAACATGGTAGATTTCTATGCTAGTGAGTCACACCAAAGATTGGAAGGCATCGCTGGAAAGACAGGACTCTCAGCTTTCAGCAGACACACTGGATACCCCACATAGAGCCTACCGTTCTTGTATAAGACTGAATTTAATTAAGTAACAGACATTCAGGAGGTTTAAAATATCAATAGGGGATAATGTCTTCATTATTGGAAACAATGTTTATGTCATACACAACAGTGTTGAATGTAGTGATGGAGTGTATGGATGGAGTGTATGTTGAGTGTGTGTTTTTTCAGAGAAGAAAGAATTCTTCAGATACCCATTCAGCTCATCCTTCCTAAATATATTCAGAATTTCCAGACCATCAGAAATACGCAAATATGCCGAAATATCTTACAGAAATGTATGGTTTTGCCCCATAGAAATGGATTTGTGGCCATGCCTTTATTGCATAATTAAGACCAAAGAGTGTGGGGAGGTTATTACTTCAATTATTTTATACATTTATAGTATATTTTATTACATATAATATTGTAATTAATACCCCTTAAGTATTGTTTTGAGTATGGTTAAAAAGAGTTGTAATCTTACTGACTGACAAAAGACTCTGACCTTGGCAGTCATCACAACATTCAGCAATTGCGTTATCTATTTATAATTGTTAACCTTACTTTGTACTAAAAACATTTTGTCCACCATTATATACGGTATGGAGATTCTGACTGTGATAGTGACTATGGAGAGTCCACAAAAAAGAAGCAGGGTCCTCGCCCTCAGCATCGACCTTGGCTAGGGTCAATACCTGCTGCTCCTCCAGTGCCAGGTCCCAAAAACTCCTAAAAAAGTTATTTACCTATGATCCCATTCTATGTAGAGCCATGTTATGAAACTCAAATTCTATTAATCCTACTTTATTTACAGCTGCTGAACTACACATTCTAACACTGCTGGAACAAATCAAGCATCAGCCGTCACAACTTAGTGCAGTGGTCAACAGCCTAGCTGGAACGATGGAGAGCAGTGTCCCAACCGGAGATGCCTGAGACCTTACATTTCCCACTGAGCAGTCTTAGAGAGGTGACTGAACTAGAACAGTGGCTTCAGGATTGTACAAATGCCAGGCTCAAACAGAACATGGTATGATTCTTAATATTTCATATTTAATAGATCTCAATGGGATGGTAACTAGGGGGACGGATTAAGGGGTGGTCCTCCTAGGAGTTTGATCTCCTGTTCTGTTCTGTTTTGCTGTTCTGAGGTTTCCTTTTTCCTTTCTTCCATAGACTTTTCTCTATATGTAATAAGTGCTTTGTAAAGTCTGATTAGGTAATTTTCAGTTGTTACGTCTACCTCGGGAGCCTCATTGCTGCTATCCCTGCATTTCAGTTACACATGCTACCTTGCACCTTCAATTTGCCTTCATTGCACATTTAGAATTGCCATTTGTACTTGCATTTACCTCTATACATCCCACTTGTAACATACATTGTTTCTTAATTGTTTCACTTGTAAAATGTTTTCACTCTTTTATTTGCACTTCTGGTTAGATGCTAATTACATTTTGTTGTACTGTACTTGTTCAATGACAATAAAGTTGAATCTAATCTAAATGACTGTTTTCAAAATAGATTTCTGCTCTTGCATCCATTGGAGGACATGATACAAAACGAGTTACATGGAACATTCTAGCACACATGTCTGACTTTGTTGCAACATGTGTGCAACAAAGTCAGAAACTGGAAAGGGGTGAAAAGGGGTGAATGTAAAAACCTCCTTCAGCCAGATGATGACAATGGCTGTGCTCATACACAAGTAAATTAGTAAATATATATGGATATGCATTGAATATGATTTTTCTTTTGCAATGACCATTCTCCAATAAGCTAAAATCAACATTTTACATGTTTGTCTTTTGGAAGACCCCTTTCTACAAAGCATTCAAGGCTTCCAAAGCTACATATGACTTAACTAATAGAATAGATGTAGAAATACATTTTTTTGCTTACATCCAGCCTGCAACACACATTGTAAGACATTGATTATTTTATGTAATATGTTTAGGTGCTGTACAGAAGTCTCATGTGTCAGAAAGTGCATCAGATGATGACATTTCAAGGTAGGCAATCAGATGGTTTAATGTTGCATCTGACCGTGGAGGTGGTCGCAGAGAATGGTCCAAGGCTGCAGAGCATGCTGCAAGACCCGAACACTAATCTTGACTGTTTAGGTCATCCTCTTCCCGAATGTTCTGGGAAATGTGTGGTCTCGGTTGGACATTGGACGTTCTCCATCCTCAATTTCCCTCAGCTCATGTTGTGGCTCATGTTGTTGTTCATTTCTAGTAATATCCCATGTTTTTTCATAATTTTATGTTATGATGGTTTATTTATTATATATTGCCAATACAATGTTGTGATGAAAAAATAATAGTCATATTATAATAGTCATAATGGTGTTCATATTTTTATGTCACACTGAAAATGTAAATGAGTTGGCAGGTTGTGTCTGGGTGTGTTGGTGCCGGGCAGGAATGTGTGTGTGCCCCCTGTGGAATTGGGACAAAGAATCTGTAACCACAAGGTTTTTGAATGTATATCTGACAAACAGTTTTATTTTTTTAGCTCAAATTGTATGCTCAAATTGTATGAATTTGTTGTTTTTAATGTTGCCTGTCACCGTTTGATCAATCATTGTTTATTTTTGGCGTTAAGAAACACTGTATGAATTGATTCCAAATAGAAATGTTTTTGACTTTGATATTTAATTGTTGCCATGAATTTACATTTTAAAATGAATTGCTATTTAGGTATAATAAAAGGTTGCATTTAATACAGTAATTTGTTGTAATGAGACATACTTTAATTACACAATACAATTCTTAAATTAGTTTTCATGCTCTTATATTTGATTGCTGAAAATGGCATTGCTGTACAATACAAAAAAACGGCACTATTAATGTTATAAAATCTATTTACGTTTCACAGCTTTTAAATATCAGTTATGATGAGTTATGGAAAGATAACAGTATGGTAATGGTAGAAATGTAAAATAGCTGTTAAAATTCTATTTCATTTGTCATTGCTCAGCATATTTAAAGATACTTAGAACACACACATCACCATCAATGGCGAATCAAAACCGGAACTGAAACAGATCTGGCACAGAGCCAATCCAGAGGTAAAATTAAATATGGTAGATTTGGGTCTGAGCTGGGCCTATGCTGGCCCAAGTCTGTTTTAGATCCGGATTCCAGATCCGTATCGGCATTGGCCCGTTGTGCATCTGGACCCCGGGCCGGGTCCGTTACACGCATCCGGTACAGATGTTTCAATACATCCTGCACGGATCTGGCGCGGATACTTTTTGTTATCTGGGGTAGCAAAAAAATACGACCCCCTATTATCTGCCACCGTCACCAATTTTTGACCATCTTACTATTTTGTTGAATTACATTATATATTTTTATTTGTATTACAAATGACAGATCTTAGTCTTCAATGAAGTGTGAATTAGAAAGTTGTAGCTAGCTTCCTTGCATTTCGGTAAAGAAAAAAAAGACTGATCTGTGGCGGTGAGGTGACGGACAGCTCCATCATCTCCCGCTTTTCCCGGTTTCCCAATGTTCATGAACTCACCCCGGACTCCTTCATTTGTCTTGTCTCCAATTGTCACTCACACCAGGTCCCAATTAAGTCATCAGTATGTGTTTAAATGTTTCTCCTCTCCTCCCCTCATTTGTCGGTCATTGTTCCTTGTCAACGTTTGTTCATGTATGTGGTGAGTGGTTTCAGTTAATATATTTTCCTCTCAATAGCTTTAAACATTGAAATTCCCGGTTTTTTGACCACCTGGAAAATTAGGTCCTTAAGTCATCCCCAATTGTTTGTGATAGAACAAATCTTAATGTCAAGAGAACAACAGACGTGGTCAAAACAAATAAATACATGAAAGTTGTGATTTTGGCTGACCGTCACTATTTGGAATAAAAAAGAATCAGCGTTGGTGAAATTCCCTAACCTTTAGGAGCTTAACCAAGACATTATGTTTGTGTTGTCACGAAGTAGCTTGGCCGCTGCCTGTGACAATGCAAATGTTTCGTACTGATATGCTGTTTTGAGAGCTGTTTAGCTATGTAAGACACATTTGTCAATAGGTTATATGGTTTATAATCCCTTCACACAAGGCACATTTGTTGTTTTGGATTTTGTTTGTGGATGTTGTGTTTTTATCATGTTCAATTTTGGTTTTGCTGAATATTTGGTTTGCGACTCCTTATTGCATTATTATTGGACTCATCCCTGCTATCGATTTTCTTTTTTCATGTCTGTCCTGTGGTTTTTCTCTGACATATTTAGAGGGTGCAGCAGTTATAGCTTTTCATAGGATTTAGTATACTAGGTGGTTGGTTTCAGTATGTCAGGTTTGATGGATTTGTGGGAGTAGATAGATGGTTTTGAGAGAGTACGAGTTATTTTTTTAGAGTATTTCAGTTTTGGCAACTTTAGTTAGAAAAAGGCCATTGTTGTTCCGTGTCTTGACAACACACCCATGCATTCATCCTATTGCGGGGCGATTCGTGCAGGATTTTAAGCAGTTAGACTGGGGGATGGAGTAGAGCTTGCTCTTGTATATAATGGGTTTCGTATATTGGATTGTAAATATCATGTTGTGGTCGACCTGGTAAATGCATTTTCCCTTTTGGTGTTCCCTGTGCACAAGGGTTCCGATTGGCTGCATTTTGTATTCTTTGGTGACATGTTTGGTCTTGTTCACCGAGATTGTTGTTACCCTGGAAGTTTTTATATTGCCATGGTTTGTTTTGATTTGTTTGGTGTACACTTGAGCCGAACGGCATTCACTGCGTCGTTGATGTGTTTCTGTGGTGAGGCCCACTCTGTCGGCCTTTGCCAAAGAGCCGACTCCTCTTCTTTCTGGGACGACAGCCATGCAGACCAATTTGATGCAGTGTGCGGCGTATGGTCTGAGCACTGACAGGCTGACCCCCCCCACCCCTTCAACCTCTGCAGCAATGCTGGTAGCACTCATGTCTATTTCCCAAAGACAACCTCTGGATATGACGCTGAGCACGTGCACTCAACTTCTTTGGTCGACCATGGCGAGGCCTGTCCTGAGTGGAACCTGTCCTGTTAAATCGCTGTATGGTCTTGGCCACTGTGCTGCAGCTCTGTTTCAGGGTCTTGGTAATCTTCTTATAGCCAAGGCCATATTTATGTAGAGCAACAATTCTTTTTTTCAGATCCTCAGAGTTCTTTGCCATGAGGTGCCATGTTGAACTTCCAGTGACCAGTATGAGGGAGTGTGAGAGCGATAACACCAAATTTAACACACCTGCTCCCTATTCACACCTGAGACCTTGTAACACTAATGAGTCACATGACACCGGGGAGGGAAAATGGCTAATTGGGGCCTATTTGGACATTTTCACTTAGGGGTGTACTCACTTTTGTTGCCAGCGGTTAAGACATGAATGGCTGTGTGTTGAGTTATTTTGAGGGGACAGCAAATTTACACTGTTATACAAGCTGTACACTCACTACTTTACTTTGTAGCAAAGTGTCATTTCCTCAGTGTTGTCACATGAAAAGATATATTCAAATATTTGCACAAATGTGAGGGGTGTACTCCTGTGAGATACTATATATTTTACACTCAATAGCTTTATACATCGAAATTCCTGGTTTTGTGACTACCTTAAACATTAGGTGGAGACCGCACGTCAACCCCATTGTTGTTGATAGGACAATCTTACTGTCAATTGAAACACAGACGTGGTCTAAATATGCTTGAAAGTTGTGATTTTGGTTTTGGCTCACCGCCTCTATTTGGAATAAAAAAAAGAATCAAAATTGGTGAAATTCCCTTAATTTTAGGAGGTTAATCCAGACATTATGTTTGTGTTTTCACAAAGTAGTTTGCCTGCGAAAATGCTGATTTGAGAGTTGTTTCGCTGTGTAAAACAACTTTGTCAGTAGGATATATGGGTTTTAATTCCTTTACAACAGTGACCGTGTTGCACATTTGTTGTTTTTTGATTATGTTTGTGTTTTTCAAATGTTTGCCTTATTTTTTGATTAATACAGTCTGCGACACATTATGGCCTGGATTCCAGGTCAATCTTAGGTGCCAATGTCTATTTTGATATGTGTCCTGGAATTGTGGTTTCTTTTGTCTTTGTACTGCTTTCTCTTATGAGTCATT
>JACXGI010016146.1:0-10671 GCA_016801175.1 Esox masquinongy | reverse complement strand
ATTTTGACAACATCTTTGCTTTAGAATTCATATTTTTCATCACTTTTATTCCGCAAAAAGAATCCCCATTGAAATAAATACTTTAGAGATGACTCCTGTGTCCTCAATGGTAGATACGGGCCGGGCCCAAAAGCCAGCAATTTGACATTGTCATAAATTATATGCAGTTTTTTAGGTATGAAAAGCTCACAACAAATAAAGGTAACAGATGTGTTGACAATTTCTATTCAACAACGAACCTGATCTATTTTATCAAATTCTTTCGGCCTCGGCTATGTCTGACAGGAGCCTCCCAACTCTGACCTGACAGTCTACATCCTCCTAGCTCTACAATAACACAGTCTACATCCTCCTAGCTCTACAATAACACAGTCTACAGCCTCCTTATTCTACATTAACAGAGTCTACAGCCTCTTAACTCTATATTAACAGTCTACAGCCTCCTAACTCTACATTAACACAGTCTACAGCTTCCCCACTCTAACCTCAAAGTCTAGAGCCTACCCTTTCTGCCTTAACACAGTCTACAGCCTCCTCACTCTGCCTTAACACAGTCTACAGCCTCCTCACTCTGCCTTAACACAGCCTACAGCCTCCTCACTCTGCCTTAACACAGCCTACAGCCTCCTCACTCTGCCTTAACACAGCCTACAGCCTCCTCACTCTGCCTTAACACAGCCTACAGCCTCCTCACTCTGCCTTAACACAGCCTACAGCCTCCTCACTCTGCCTTAACACAGCCTACAGCCTCCTCACTCTGCCTTGACACAGTTTATCACTAGCCAACCCACTCTTTTCCTATTTCCGCATGTGTTAAATTCCCAGGGCTTGATAAACGGCCTCGATTACCAAACTTAATTAGCAAATCGCCCTTTCCAGAAAGGGGCCTCATGCTTCTCTTCTCCTTTCTCTCTCTGCCAGCCAGCAAGCCAACCAGCCAGGCAAACACGAACCAACCAGCCATCAAGTCAAAAAACCAACCAGCCGGCCAGCCAGTCAACCAACCAAACCTACTGCAGGAGACAGAGACACAACAGCAAATAAACCAGGCCGATGCCTGCAATTAGTCTGAACACCCTCTTCCACTCTAATTAATAGCTGGCCAGCTACAGTCTGTCATTGAGCACAACACAGACAATGAGATCCATCCATGGAGAACTGGCATGGAGGCAGGGAGGCATGAAGGTTTGGGGGGGGGGCTGGATTGAGTCGACTGTGGTGGGGGTGAGTCCTGGCAGGCATATCAGCTCCGCGGCCCAGAGGTGTGACCACATTCCAGACTGGCCTTCGGACACACGCCATCCTGGCAGAGCCTGACATCAAGTGGGCAGAGGAGGGCAGAGCCAGGCTGGAATCTGGCAGCCATGGCCTCAAAGCTCTGTTCCTCCCCGGGGTGTAGAGGCTGGCTACAGGCCTAAACAAACAACAGCCCATCACTCACTCACACCATCTGAAGGGCATTTTCATTGGTCCACAGACAGATGCATGCACACACGCTTGTACACACACAAAAACACACAAACACACACACACAAATGCACAGAGGCACACGGAAACACACACACCCACCCATCCGTGGTGTAGACCAATGTCTTAAAGACACCAAGCCACTAGTCTGAAAAAAGCCCCCCATTAAAGAAATGTAACTGTTCTCAGATCTGTACCCTTCAAACTAGACCGGGCTGGAATTTGTTTGTGAAACTAGAGCTGACGTTGACAAATCATTGTTCTCCATTCCTCTGTACTCTGTGGCCTGTAGAGGACAGGTTGTATGAGTTATATGAGCATTAACAGAGCAGGTTGAATTTTATTAGTCATTTGTATAAAACCTGAAAAACAACACTTTACAGCTTAAATCCCGCTGAAGACACCATCTGCGTAGGGTACCACAGAGATAGGTGATACTAGGCTCTCTTTATACTGCGGATCTAATTACACACTCACACATACCCATGCGCACACACACACACACACACACACACACACACACACACACACACAATGAATCAAACAACAGGATTACAGCCAATTCCCCCCCATAAAAAAATAACCATTCCAACTGTGTGTGTGCGTGTCTGATGGGGCATAGTTGTGTTTTAGATGGCAGTCTTGACTCTATATGGTTCTGAAGCAAGCAGGTGCCAGGAGCGGGTTGGCAGCAACGCTGCCGTAGGACCTGGGGGCGACCATGCTACAAACTGATATGATGATCAATCACTGGCATCACTGTCTGTGACTGGGAGCACAAAGGATTGTGGGAAATACACCTTGCCAGCCAATCGGCAAGGGGCAAGAATGGTTGACAGTGAATTAACCATGTGCAGAATTAAATCATGTTCTTTAATTTGCTGAAGAATGCAACAGTTATATTTTGAGTAAAGGAATGTAGTATTTTATGAAAAAGATACAGTACCTAAAATGAATGGACATCTGTAGATGCACTTTATAATATATGACAAACAATTAATGATTTCTCAAGCCCTATATTTGTTTCCAACAAAATGGGACGAAATAACACAATCTTTCTGAAAACTGCTTTGAAAGTGTTCATCTTACCAAGGGCCTTCCTCAAAACCTACCAAGCCTTTCACTCTTCATCAGCCGTAGTAGCTCTAAGTTGAGGTAAAGGCAAATTACATCTGAACGGAGGATGCCTGTCAAGCCGTCCAAGCTCCTTTTGATAAAGAGATTCTGATGGAGTAGTAACTGATGTGAAATCGCTGTATTTTTCAGAGAAGGACACTGTTCATATGCAAAATGGCTACCAGACAAATTCAATTTGGGGAGTGATGGGGCTCTCAAGCCATGCCACTCTCCTCATCCTCTGGGGGCCCACGGCTCACACACACGGGGCGATACACAGACCAGCCAAAGGGCTGTGTGGAGCACAGACGGCAATAGCTGTGGGAGTTTGGGGAATTCAGCCAGATACACAAGGAGATAGGGAGGGAGGTGGATGGAGAAAGAGAGTAAGCAAGAGCGAAAGAGGGAGAGGGGATGATGAGAGAATGATGGAGAAAGTGAGGCGAAAGAGGGGGCAGTGTTCCCTGCATGTTCTCCCCCGGCTATTTTATACCATGTTCCATTTTTAAAGAGCCATCCCACTGCCAGCACATTCATGTCAGGGACTTGGAGAGACAGTGTGGGCGTAGCGACTATTGATTCGGACACGGAACGGCCTTGAAATGCATGTGTGTGTGATATGTGTGTGTGTGTGTGTGTGTGTGTGCAACGTGCATGCATTGTTGTGTCAGGAAGGCAGCTAGCTCTGGCATACCCTTCCTACTGTAGGTCCTGCCAAGGCATTCACACCTCGACAGGTTGTAACACAACCGTCACTGCTGCATGCGGAGGTGTAAACTGAACACAACAAACAAGGCCTCTTCCTCTTTCCCATCGTCAAACGCTTTGTCTTATCCAATTAGCATTACTGGCAGGAAGGCGATTACACAATACCTCTGATTGCAATCGTATATCATTATCCGTCTGGTTGACTTGTGTGGCTACAGCGTGGCGTTTGCAACCCAAGGGTGGTGGACTCCCACGGTGTATGGGCATGACAACGTGAACACATTCTGCTGATGTCCTTTTGTATTAAGGAGTCTGATAAATTCAACTAAATATTATATTAGTTTTCTATCCTGTCTGGAATGTCTTGGATTTTGACAGTTAAAATGTCTGGATGGAGCTCCACAAACTCATAACCGTGTTTTTCCGGCTGTGGGTATTCAGCAGAATTTTGCCATTAGACAGTTCTTCAGCCTGAAATGAGTTTTCTTTAAACAGCAATTACAAACTATAGCTGCCGCTGGCTAAAAAAATCAATGGAAGTAATAAGGGCTTGCGGGCAAGTTTATCTTTTAATGGCCGAATCACCATTAAGTAACATCAAACCATATCTGGAGTTGATTTCATGTGATTTGGAGATTCACACCCCTATAACAGATATTGATTTCTTGCTAATGGTAGCCATAGTTAGCAGAGGTTTCAAGAAATGTCTGTTCTAAGGAATTTGCATCACGGAATGCAGTTTATCTTGACCTGTAGACTACTTTCAGTGATGACGTCAAACATCAAGCTGAAAGAAAGTGAAATTCTCCTTTAAGGCCCACACCTTGTCAGCTACAGTTGATCTAGCATTAAGGTGTAATATTTAGTGTAGTGAAGGCTTTTCAGTCCCCCAGCAAGTACAAAACACTTATGTATAATTCATAAAGAGCTGAAGTGCGTTGGGGAGTATATGAAGTGTGTTAGGACATGTATCTGTGTGGAGTAATGTGTCACTGGTGCCGTGGTGACCGGTGAGTAGACATTAGGGGAAGGAAAAGCAGTTAGTGCCGCAAAAGCCTGGTTCCAGATCTGCTAGTGCTGTAAAGCCATTACATAATTTCCTATTACATCATTTCCAATTGGCACGACAACCAACTTAGGAGTTGGCTATTCAACACAAACATCTAGAACCGGGCAAGACGCTGAGCTTTATTCTCTTCCGTGGAGTTAGGTGCCACAGGTGCAGTCGTCAGGGAACAGACAACAGTGGAGTTGTGAAGGGGAGGAGTGGTTTTGCTACAGGGAGTGGGGGGAGAGGTCAAACCAGGACAGGTGCTCCGGGCCATGCCGTGAACTTGTAGAGACTGAAGTACTACCTGCTATATGAGAGCTGCGTCCCAGCCCACTTCTTCCTCCGCCGCAAGGCCGGACAACACACAGAGAACACAGAGATGTACAATATCAATGTCGGTGTTTATCTCAAAGAGAGCCGTTTCAGGGATAAAAGCACTCTTCATGTGCAGCCAACAGAATCTCAGGCCAAAAGAAGAAAAAGCCCCAGCATTAAGTATCTGCTCTGTGTTTAGTAGGCCATATCCATTACAACAGCACAATTGTGACATTTCCAGGTTCAAGAACTATGTCAAGAACTATGACAAGAACTCTGACAAGAACAAGAAAAGGACTATAATAAGTAGTACCACAAGAACTCTGACGAGAACTCTGACGAGAACTATGACGAGAACTATGACGAGAACTTCTGTTTGAACTGTCTGGTTCCAGGTAGGACTATTTCCTGATTAAAACTTCTGGTTCTAGGTAGAACTATTTCCTGATTGAACCTTCTGGTTAGATCTCTTTCAAGGTTAAACCTGCGCATTCCAGGTAGACACAGGTCATACCTTGAACTGTGGAAAACCAGTTTAACCTGGAACCCAAGTTAGTTCTACCTGAAATCAAATAGGGTTCTCCTTGAAACCAAAACAATACTTCTACACAGACAGCTGCAGAAACCTTATGAAATCCATTGTTGATATAGAGACCAGACTTTGACCTGCCAGATATCCTGTAGATAAGTAAAGTAAATCTCAACATCAAAGTGGTACTGTGACATTAATAAATAAATGAATGCAGGAATTGAAGAAGAGGAAACATTTGATTATACTAAATACATCTTCCTCACTAGTTCTCACAGCCTCTTCACCAGAACAAAAACATGATGCCGATTAATAGTCAGATACTCTCTGAAACAGAGCAAGAACAAAAGGCACTATTCAAAAGCTCTGTTAAAACCCCTCCAATATGAAAAAAAGCATAATACATTTGCTTTGGCAATTTAGAATCCATATGAATGATTTTTTTAAATAATGTATAACATTTTTAGTGTGACATACAATTCTGAACATTTATATTTTTACTTGTATTCTACATTTTTCTATTTTTTTCACTCCAGTGTGGGTGTTTTTCTTTTCTCCAAATTCAGCCTTCAAATCCAGCCAGTCCAGAGGGCACTCTAAATATTTAATAGTACACATGTTGGGATTTTACACACCTCAGCACTTCAAACCGTGAGGGTCAAGGGGATAATGTCAATAACCAAACACCAATTAAATACATTATCTTGGCTTGCTGCTGCACTGCAGCTCTCTGGACTTCAGGGAGCACTTTACAGTCTAATCCAATGCAGTGCTGGGGTAGCACTAACAGACAAAGGCCTGCGAAACGTTACGCTGTAGCGCTGTATGAACTGGAGAGTTACTTTACCTGCCTTAGGCCATCTCTACTGTTCTGCATGATCCTCAGGGCGTAGTTGGAGCGCTGGCCTTTGCTGTTGAACTCAATGTGGCCCGTTAGACCTTCCAACTCTACCTATCCCAGAGAGAAAGAAAACCAGAGACACGAGCACCATGTTATTAAGTGTTAACCTGGCCTCCTGCTGATGCTGGTGGTGTTGCTCATTTGTGTTAAAATTGTATCCATTTGCTTTCAAGTCGGTAAACTGGGCCGGATTACGATCGGCCTGGCACCCACAACTGTAAACCGCTAACCAAATCTGGCACACTGGGTCGGCTTGTTCCAACATTCCCAAGAATTTAAAAGCACAAACAATAATGGTCAGTTTGAACCCAGGTCTGTCACCAGTGCCACAGGGACGGCTGGGATTGGCTGGGCTTCAGTACTAACTTTCAATGGATAGAGGTTTGATTGAATTATCCAGAAGGGAAACTGATAATCTTGCTGAAACAAAACCCCAAGCCACCCTATTATCCGACACGGAGAAAAAAACAGCAGTATGATTGATACAAGCGAGCCTCCGACGAGATGATTATGGGATGACAAAGTGATGGCGGAATAACGTCGAAATGGCAACACATGACTCATGTTCACATTTGCTTTTGCAGAAGTATGTCCGAAATTCAATACATGTCAAACTCTAATGTCTAAATCCCTCAAAGGGCTTGTGTTCGTAAGGAGGAGGGATCACAGTACGACATTACAGTACGACAGTCTGCTGCCCTCTTCCCACTGTAGTATACTAATGAAGAAAGATGGCCTGCGACCTAGCTGGGTTCCAGACCTGTTTGTTGCATCGCACAAGAACTAACAACAACCTGTCATTCCCCTCCTGTCCAGAGTGGGGCGCTCTTACCATCCTCAGGTAGTTCATGAGGCTGGTACCATGCTCCCAGATCTTGGAGGTCTTGCAGGAGAGCTGGGTGGCGCCCACGTTCTGGCTGCGGTTGAGCTCCTGGACTGCCGCCACCACTGCATGCACCGCATCAAAAAGCAACGCCGACGAGAGCTGAGTGAGACAGACGGGGAGAGAAACAGACAGTGTGAGAGAGAGAGCAACCGACAGAGAGAGAGAAACCGATAAACAGAGAGAAACAAAAAATGGAGAGAAAGAGAGACAGAGAAAGAGAGAGACAGAAAGAGGGGAGAAAAAAGAAGAAACAATGAAAGAACAGAGTCGAAAGGGCAGTTCATGCAGCCAGAAACACACAGAGTGATTCTGCACCGGCCTGAGGTCTGGAGACCGCTCTGTCCGGTCGGCGCTGGGTTAAAACCAGCCGGACTGTCTCTGTGCAGCAGTCAGATATTCCATTAGATCATCAGGATCCTGTGATGTGCTGACGCTGAAGAAAGCCCCGCCACTTTCACCCCTACTCGAGCTGGCAAGTCATGACCGCTCCAATTACCACACATCCAACCGAGTTGGGCGAAAGTGCAGGAAGGGGGGTATTTGTCCTGGAGACTGTATACAAACAAGCGTCCTCTATATAATATGTGAAATACAATATAAAATGAATGATGGCATAGATTACGTGTGGATGAGGGGGTGTATTTCAACACTGTGTGTGTATAATGCAGCTATAAGGGCCTTAATGTCCCTGATGTGCTGCCCATATTCATATGGGACTATATAGATGATTGCAACAAAAAAAATGGCCATAGCCATTAGCATTTATATTATAATGCAGTATATCTGACCATTTGAATGAGAGAGTTGTTGAACTGGACCGTACTACAGTCAACAGCTTGAGAAAGCGTACTTAGAGTGTGTACAGTACTGCAATGTCATCTGGGATCCAGAAGGAAAAGCAGAGGGAGAGGCTGATCATATGTCGACTCATGTTACTTTAAAGGCACCTTTAACTTTAAAATCAAAGTTTGTCCAATGTTTTCATGACCTCAGAGTCTAAAGTCTAATGCAAGCCATTTATTAAACATTTAATACTAATGTATATTAATGTATTTTAAACTGTTTTTAAACCGTATTTTCATTCAATGTCTTGTCATTTCCACTCCCAGTGTTCTGGCCCTGCCTCAACAATTCCTCAACAGATTCAGAAGAGTCAAAGACTCAGATGCACAACAGTCAGCAACTAGTGCAGTCGAAGTTACTCTGATAACACATTACATTTTCAAATGGCTTAAAACAGCCAATAAGATGTACAGAAAAAGGCATAAGATGTTAATGTAAGCTAACCCTTGTGATTTCATGGATGAATGCATATTAATGTAACTCAAACGTCCTACAATGATTTTAATCAGAACAACAAAGCCCCTGTTTCTGTTCTCAGGTCAAAGGATGAAACCAAATGATCCCAATACAAGTAGCATAAGAACATGGATAAGTTGTCTTGGGTAGATTCAGTACCTCCATGACATAAACCCAGATCATTTTAACAAAATATAAGGTATAAATGTAGGAACAATGCTTAATAAATGATGAATAAACGATGTCCTTATCCATTATAAATGCTTTATGGTGTGTAGTTTTTATACTACCCCAGTCAATGTAATCTCCTCTCTCCCTCTCCATTCTTCCTCACATCTCTCTCTTCCATGACTATGTCTCACTTTATCTCTCCACTCGTTCTTCTGTAGTCAGGTTTTTAAGATGCTCGTGTAATTAGCCCTTCACTCTTCTATCTGATAGACTACAAAACATCCTGTGATTAATTAGTGATAACTCCTTATTAAGAAAAAAATGCAACTTGAGAAACACAGCTGGTATTAAACAGCTAAAAACAGCAGCCATTGATTTTACAAAATCTTTCTTGATGGCTTAATTAAGAAACAAAAATTCAATAAATGCAATTGATGAATTACTCGTTGTTCTCCGTTTGATGTCAGAAAACACAAGAAACACATACTTTGGTACACATCTCGTTCACAAGTGTGGTGAAATGGGTTCTAAACAGCTCAGCAGCAGGCATGGAAAAATTTCATGTTAATGCTCAGAAGTACACGACCAGCCACATTCATTTAATAAGCCTGTGGCAATTAAAAAACATAGAATAATTAACCACTACACAGACAACAGTATTAAAGGCACAGAAACCCTTCACAGCCTTAACATTCGTCAAGTTAATCTAATGGCTAGTAATGAATCTGAGTCTCAGAGGTAAACGTGTGATATTGGAAAAGAGCTGTGGCTGACTTAGTAACCAATTCCACAGGCTATATCTGTACAGGTCCTCCTGGGGACCGAAGGGTAATATGCTAATATTTGTTTTTGCCATAGCACTTGAATTTGCCACCGATGGACGGAAATCAAGTTCCAGACACATCTTGAGGACGATCAAAGGACACCAAGTGACAAAGCAAAGGGACTGAACCCACGTGAGAAATTTCAGTTTTTCATTTTCAAGAAATTGGCACACATTACTAAAACACTGTTTTCACTTTGCCATTACGGGTTATTGTGAGTAACCAAATAAGGACAAGTACAGGGGTCTGAATACCCTCCCAAGGCACATTATATCTACAAAACTATACAAGTTCCAGATATAAATATATAGTATTAATTATCAGATGTGACTGTGGTCTTTAGAAGTCTAAGCCCTGGTCTCACCGGTGTGCCAGCAAAGGGCGCGTGGTCACAGTTTTCCTGCCATGAACGGTTGAGGCTGAGGACGAAATCCTGGAAGAACGGATGTGTTCG
Organism: Esox masquinongy; assembly: GCA_016801175.1. NCBI lineage: Eukaryota > Metazoa > Chordata > Actinopteri > Esociformes > Esocidae > Esox > Esox masquinongy. The sequence goes on along the minus strand of JACXGI010016146.1, from coordinate 950 downwards.
GTTGAAGACGGAAAAGCCCAGAATGTTGACCCGCTCACTGGGGACGTCGTCCAATCGCAGCAGAGAGAACTCCTGCAGAGGGAGCGGTCAGAGGATAAAATATGTAACAGTATTAGGTCATATTAGGTTACCTTTATGAACATTTCTTGAACAATTCCAACATCAATCAGGTTGAACTGTTTTGACATGTGGAGGCATCTAATTGAATATTCGATCAATGTCAGGGAAAAGGGCACATGCTAATCAAACACGTTTAGCCTCAATTTCATTGATTTACTTGATGTTCATTATATTAACTTAATTACTGTGGATAATTGGGATTCCTGACATGTACACAACCATTTAATTCCTTTCGTGTGTATGTACAGTGTGTGTGTGTGTGCCTATTGCTTTGCATATTCATAGATGTGTGGGCATGTTTACAGCCCAGGAAAAGCCCACGGAAGTGAGTCTGGATGGACAAGTTTTACTTCAAAGTTCACTGTGGTGGTCCCTTGGGGAGCGGAGGACAGCACCAGAAGGTTAATGGAGATGCCAGCCCTGTCCCCCTCAGGTAGCAGTGCCAGCGTCAGTCTATAACGGGGACTACGCCTGTCACCTTACCGGGCCCCCGGGACACGTATGATACATTAAGGAAGGTGGGAGGAGGAAAAGGAGATGAGTGCCAGAGGAGGAGGAGGAGGAGGAAAATTACTCAGGCTACAGACGGACTACTGTGAAGAGGGGTAGAGGAAGAGGTCAGAAGAGGAGGTCAAAGGAGGAGGGTAGAGGAACAGGTTAGAGAAATGTAGAGTTAAGTTAGAGGAGGAAGAGGGTAGTTAGAGGAGGAGGATAGAGGAGGAGTATGGAGGAAGAGGGTAAAGGAGTAGAGAAGGGTAGAGGATGAGGTTAAATGAGATGGGTAGAGGATGAGGTTAAATGAGAAGGGTAGGGGATGAGGTTAAATGAGA
>JACXGI010016145.1:0-16308 GCA_016801175.1 Esox masquinongy | reverse complement strand
TGTCTTCACTGTGTTCCATGGTATATCTAATGCTTTGGAAATTCTTTTGTACCCTTCTCCTGACTGATATCTTTCAACAATGAGATCCCTCTGATGCCTTGGAAGCTCTCTGCGGACCATGGCTTTTGCTCTGAGATGCAACTAAGAAAATGTCAGGAAAATCCTACTAGAACAGCTGAACTTTATTTGTGATTAATCAGAGTCACTTTAAATGATGGCAGGTGTGTAATGACTTCTATTTAACAGTTTGAATGTGATTGGTTAATTCTGAACACAGCCACATCCCCATTTATAAGACCCAAAAAGACTGAGTGCTATAATTAAATCAAATGGTGCTTCAACAAAGTATTAGTTTAAGGGTGTGCACACTTATGCAACCAGGTTATTGTGAGTTTTTATTTTTTATTTTTCCCCCTCAAAGATTTCAGTTTGTTTTCCAATTGAATTGTTCACGTTATAGGTCACATTAAAGGTGGAAAAAGTTCTGACATGATTTACCTTTGTCTCATTCTTTTACATCACAAGAACCTGGCATTTTAACAGGGGTGTGTAGACTTTTTATATCCACTGTAATAAATAGCAATATTGAATAATATAACACTAAAAAGTAAAATGCATGTTTGTCTGACAATATTATCTCTTTTCAACCAATTTAAAAAATTGCAAAAATGTATCTTGCACTGAAAGAATACACACTTGAATTTGTATGCAAGAAAGAAATCTCAGTGCCTGTTGCAGAACAGTTCTTAGAAATATTTTTTTGTTTGTTCTTCGAAACCAGGTCACTGTTTTGTCCCCAAGCTATTATGAGTCTGAGACACAGTATCGGTTGAATTCTAGAGGCAAAGTCATTTTAAGGTGGCTCGTTGCAGCAAAGATCCATGTGCCATTGGGGGAATTTTGTCACAATGACCCAGATTTTATGATGGACACTCAATCATGCAAAATAGAGCAGATGTTTGCAGTAAGGGCCCATGTGATTTTAAAGGAGAACATGTGTCATAATCGTTAACTGTATACGTACACAAATCTCTGCTCTCCACTCATATGAAAAGTTGGAATGGCAGAAAACTTATTTACTTAATTAACTTTTTAATTACTTAATTAATTACTTAATTAACTTTTTAATTTTTAATTAATTAAATAATTACTATGAACATTCTACAATACAAAAGTAATTCCCAACCAGTTACACACTGCTGTGCATTTGGTAATTATCAATCTACAACTGCCAGCTAGGCTTATTTGTAAATACACAGACATAATTTTGGTCATGTCATAAGAAGTGTGTATTTGTCACTTCATTGTGATGATCATCGCAGCAACTCCTAATAGGCATGAGGGAGTTTAAGATCAGGGCATGTGTTCTCTAGTACAGAGGTTCCCAAACAAGGGGCCGCGACCCCATGTGGGGTCACCTGATTATGAAAATGGGGTCGGGGGAGAATGTTTTACAATTGACTCTCATATAAACCAAAAAAATAATATAATTTTTATTCACATGGTTGGGGTCTCTTGAATTTTTAGATATCAAAATGGGGTTGTCGGCAAAAAAGTTTGGGAACCCCTGCTCTAGCACACACCCACAAGCCTGGCTGCTTATCACGCTGCTCACTTGAACGGAAATTCAGGCAAACACACATTGGATGAAATACTGTATAGACTGTTGAACTCTGCATGCTTGTAGGCGCCTGACCCACCACAAGAAGTCGTTGGAGTGTGATGAGACATGGACTCCCCTGCCAGCCTACCCTATCCCTGGATAATGAAGGCCAAATATGCACCACACAATGAGTCTCCCAGTAACAACCATCTGTGACACTCCCTGCCATATAACGCTATAATTAGAATTTCCAGAACAGCCAATCCCCTTCAAGTAAGCACTCTGTCCTGGGTGGTAGTCAAATTCTATTTCTAATATTCTGTCAGCGTCTTCATTTCGATTTTCTGACATTTAGCTTGATTAATTAAATAAATACATTCCTAATATTGCATGAAAGTGTAAATGGTAATAAAACCTAGACATAAGATAATTATAGTTTTGTGGCTAGTGTTTCCATTTAAAAAGTTTGGTACAAACATTGGTGTTAAACAAGCTGATATTTTGGGTTCTGATGCGGTAAGACTGTTAAACTAAGCTCATTAGACAGATTTAGTAAGTTATATTCTTTAAGGATATACATAGTTAATTTATTAGTTCAAAGATGTATGTACCAGTTATGTATCCCAGCTATAAGAACATGGAGTCAAAATCTATTTGTTCTTTAAAACAGTTGGATTAAATATTTACTCTTCTAGCATTACGGGGGAATGACTTGTAACTGCTCCTAAACACTGTTCATTCCATTAGTCCAGGTCACCATCTGAAACTCTCTCTCACGGCTTTAAACCCAGCTCAAAGACAAACATTTTCTCACAAGAAACACAGGCGGCCTGGTCCAGCCTCTTCTGATCCATACAGTTCAGTTTCACAGGACACTCTTTAACCATCCATTTTCCCATACAAAGTTCTATCGGCCCAGGTCAAAATTTGTTCACTATATGGGGAATAGGATGTTATTTGGGACATATGAAGCTCTACATTGTTCATATCTGAGAGTTTTTACACTCATGCCTGCCCTCCCTTCATCCCAGGCCTGTAAACAATGTGAGTGCTCCCTCTCAGGATGAAAGAGGAGAAGCCGCTCGCTCTGTAAACCAACGTAGACATTTGCTAAAGCCAATAAAGATAAGGTCTGACAACTGCGGCTAGGCGCACTGCAAATTAGCCAAGGTACTTTTTACCCTCCCAAACAGGGCCCTTTCACTTACCCTGTTTAACAAAGCACGGTAAGCTAGAGCTCTGTTTATATCTCTGTCACCCCCAGACATATAATCCACTAAACTATTCATGGCAGGTTGTCCTGTGTGGGTGTAGGGAGGCTATTTGCAGTGGTCAGTCTGATATGCTGGAAGCTGGCCGAACTCAATTAACAACTGTTGCTTTTAGGCAACAGAGTTCTTTATTAGGAGCAATACCCTGACAGTAAATTGAAGGGCAAGCATGTAATAACTGTGCCTGTATCATGGTAGATAATTGTCATTTTTGTCAGTCTGTCTGTCTGCCTTGATATGTCTGTTTTGTTTGAAATGTATAGAAATGTATAAATATGATGCATGATGCATGTTATTTAAACAGCTGCCATAAATTCAAGACTGACCTGCCATTTTATGCAGCAGCCAGTGTCATGCATCTGGTGTTGTGTTGCAGAGAAAGAAATACAGCAAAGAGACGTAGAGGGAGAAGAGAGGAAGTGGGAGTGTGTGTGGTGGGGGACTGTCTGACTTTGTGAGTACATTGTACCTCTGTTGTATCTGGTAGCTACAACTTAGCTATTTCCATAGAATTTCAACCAAAATCCCAAATCCTCACATAACATAGCTTTGGGATTCTTAGTCATGCAGACAATTTTGGTTGTAAATAAATTGAATACAACAAAAATGTAATGGCTCAATTGCAGAATGACATGAGAATGGTGTTGTATATGTCTTGCCTGGACAACATGTCTTATATGTAGGATTCCCTCAACAAAAATGAATTAGGCCTATATTTTAATCAATCTTTTAAATTATCTGTTGGCTACAAATGTCAATTCCATACAGAATCACTAAGATTTCATTTACTGTAAAAATATGAAATTTTTTATTGCCCACATTTTGTAGACATTCTACATTACTGTTAGAGTGCTATGTATTTTGGTATTCATTTTAAATTAGTGTTAAAAGTATTATTTTGACTCCTAGACATAGAAAAATAATTTTATTTTAGTTTTGATCATGCTATTTTAAATTGTAATTTCAAATAATTATTATTATTGTTTTCCGCAACTTACACTGGTGTATGAACTAATTGGTCATAATAATTATTATATTTTACAATATTATTATTGTTTCAATTATTCATTATAATAATTAGAATCCTACTTATATTATTTGTAACATTATGTAATAAAAATTACCATTATTAACCTAAATTACTTAAACGTATGTGAAGCTGAACATAATTGATGCTTGTTTCACTTCTTATGTCAATTTCCATGAGATTTTAATAACTTTACAGGGCCCTAAAACAGGTATCATATTGTTATTTTACGTGTAGCCTATAATACAAATTCTGATTTTTACATCCCGTTAGAGAGTTGTTATTAGAGAGTTGTTATAATTTCTACATAGCACAGGATTTCTACACACTGGCTGTGAATAAAAGTGCACTCTCAGACAATTGCACTCTCAGACAATTGCTCTTTACATATTGTGGAAATTAAGTAAAAATCTATGATCTCAAAATGTTAGGAATTACTTATTTATAGTAACCTGAAAATCAGACTGTGAAAATTTCAAATATTTAGGCTATAACTTATTTGAGCACAGGTGAAAAGCACAGAAATAGTGACTTAAAAATGTTACTCTTAATATTTAATAACTTCAATTTCTGCAGACATGATGAGTATAGAAGGCTATACCGCATCATCATACAGCCGTTACTTTAGGACACTGCTGTAACTTTTAGTCTTGCTCACAGGCTACAGATCGCACCGTTATCACGTTAACCCTCACTTTCCATAGCCGTCGCATAAGTGCAAAGTATATCCAACACTAATCGCATTACAGAAGCTCAGCCTACGCTGGATTCAGAGCTTGCTTGCAGAGCATGAAGATAGTCAGATTACACTGAAGATAGGCAATAATACTGTTATATTAGGCCTACCTCATGAAATAGGCTATAATAAGCTTGAATCCATTTCTTTTCCAAATGGTTATTTTCTGTCTTCACCAAGGAATTAGCGGGTTGTTACAGTAAGTTCCACGGGGACGTAGTAAGGGCAGTTGTAGGTCGTCCAGCATCTCATCTTAATATGCTTGCTTATCTTTCCCGGTTTTATGCAACTCGAGTAGATCACACTACCAGTCACGCGTGAGCGCCCACGTCAATAACCCTGCTTTGGTGCGATTCAGCGCTCGTGAACTGAACTGTAGCAAATTCCGCGCGTGTGCAATGCGGTTTGAGCTTCAGAAAGAATGAACTTGGTATATTGTTTTCTTGTTAGGACAAAAACTTTCCTCAACCTCTTCAATTGTTAAAGCACAGGGACGGGTGAACTGTTTCCACCTCCACCCCCCCGCCCCTTCCCTCACCGCTCTCACCGTCGCAGACCTGACGTCGCTCCCCTCCCGACGAAAACACCTCAGAGCGCGATGCGCGGTTCCTCTGGAGCCAGAATCTCACCACACCAACGACTATTGGAGCAATAATCGTTGTATGACAACCTCATCTCCTCCCCCATCCCACTAGCGATTGGTTATTAAAATAGCAGTCTAGTCAAGCGCTAGCCTATACAAGGAGCCTATTCAGTTTCATAGGGGCTATAATATACATAATAAACTATTCAACTAACAATTAGCCCGCTATTTCACCAGAAATGCGGTAGCAAAAAAAGAGTTCGACTAACCAAGAGCAGACAGCTTTATTTTTGCTACCCGTGAATAAATCAGAATTGTTGGGGTCAAAATGCTCGTTTGTCCAGCGAAAGCTGACTTCTGAGGGCCACGGGGAAGACGACTACACTAGCACCTAGTCTACCACTTGTCTAGTTGAGGCTATAGCGTAGACCGTTATTTCTGACGCCATGTTTTCCGATTAAAACATCAATAGACGTCTAAGAATTATGCTAAAAAGTCATAGATTTTCAGGTGAAATATAGCTGAGGTTTTGGAGTAAATGGGTCGAAGCAAGAGGCTGAAAGACCAATAAATCAACAATAGGCTAGTAGTTGGCAAGTCGGGTCGGTCGGTAGCTTGACTCACAGTATATCTACTGGTGACATGTCCAAATGAACGAGAACAGCCTAACGTCGTCCCGCCACAGTCTGTCATTTCCTCAAAAGTGATTTTAACCCTTTCAATATCTGTCGGCCAACGAGACTGCTGAGGAGGAATCCAGATTATGTTTAATGTTTGGACATGAGTGGTGAATTCTGTTGGTTAATGTCAAGTTTTTTAGACCACTTCGAGTTTTATCTTAGGATAGGCCAATATATTATCACATTATAATTACAAAATACCTTGATTTTGAACCAAATTCGATCTTCATTGACAGTATTCGTCCATTTGTTGAAATGAGACTACTTGTGTATTTTTTAAGTGCAAATCATAAAGCCTGAAATATAATATAATGTTTTGTGCTATTTAACATATTTACATTTTAATTGGGGTGATTTTTATTTAAACAAAACGAATACAATTCTAAACATACGAATAGCCGACTAGCCTAGACATAATCTACTGCTGCTACCAATAGCCTACAACTACGCCAGCACTTTACTACTATTATTACCACTAGTAATAATAATCTTAATAAATAATACTATGCTAATAATACTCAAATATTTAATGCTCACGTATTTTTTTCGATAGGCCTGTTACTTTATTGTTAGACATATACAATTAGCCTAATTTATAAAAATGTGAGGGAATAATTAAAATAAGAAAATTATATTTTATCCGGCACATTCATAGAAGACATCTCATAGCAAAATCAAACGCAAATGAGACACTAATCTATCTTAATTCAAGTGGCGCCTAAAGGCCAAAGCCTCTTGAGTTCACGTGAAGGCCTTTTGTTGTTTATGAACTGTCCGTCCAATATCCAAGGCAGTCCTCAAAAACATTGCTAATTTTCACGGAAGTGAAATAGAGACTATTTGGGAAAACATGTACACACTCATACACTGTCAGATTCTACCTCGAACCCAAAAGAGTTCTCAGTGGAACCCAAAATGTTTTTTCCTAAAGGAAGCGCTCAAGCATGCATTCGAGTTATTTTTTGTAATGAGGATGTAGGCTACATATTGATACTAGCCTACATTAATTGTGTGTATGAATACACAGTTAGTCGACTATGGGCAAATACCTCGATGTTCCACCGAAAATAATCTCGATCACACTGAGAAGGGTATTTGGAGGATAGGCGCATTTTTTAACTGTCAAATTATTTAAAGTGTGCCGCTATAGTTGAAGGCTTCAGGAAATGCAGATGTGCAATTCCATCTCTTACACCATACCTCAAAAAATTGTATATGCATTTCAAATAACCAAAGGCTCATTCTCAATTCAGTATAAATAGGCTGCACGTGATGTAAAAGTAGCTGTTCTTACCTCCACGTTACTGAGCTGCCCTTCACACGAACTTGACCCCTGCTCTGCCCTTAAGCAGTGTTTTTCTTCGGGGAATCTTAGTGTGTTTCACAAGAACAAACTTTAACCGTGGTATAGAAGATGCTTCTGCTATAAAATGGTAGAATTTTTTATAGGAGTTGAATTGAGTTGGGTTTCTCAAAGGGAATTTAAACTTCACTCACTCCCACCGTCACGTGATACAGAAATTAGGAACAGGAGTCCACAGGGCTCGTGGGCATGCCTAGCACACAACGTTATGGCATCGTTAAAAACTTCCATATTACACATTCCTTGATGTTTTGGTATCTGGTCAACAAACTTTTCGTTTCATTGCTGATTAATAGAGTTAGTTGGTTTATGTGTTACATACATTTTTCAGACTATGCTATAAATGAAAGATTTGAGTTTAATTTTAAAATCATACTGTTCTTTTTAATTAATGTGTCCTAATTTATGGAAAAGGCGTACTTCAATATGTGGTTCAGGTATAAGATCGCACGAGTTAGGGGTGAGCCTTTTCGCCTTCCTTTCTCTATTGTTCCTTAAGCAATGGGGAGGCAGAGGAAATCAGAAGGCACCATCAGACCGTTTAATAGAACGTCTTCCATGGATTTTGGTGTTTAAAAAAACATTCTTTGTCTCAATGTATTGTATAATAAATCTGTAATATATTACTTATACATGTCTGTAATTATTGTTTTTATAAGAGATATTCTTTTCTCCAAAAAACAAATGCTACCACTAGGTTTGATGGGTTTATTAGTAAAATAAGCAGATGCAGTCATACCTTTTTATAATGAAAATTTATGCTTCTAAAATATTATTTGTATTATTCATACCTTTGCTTCTTTAGTGAAAACAATTCCCAATTGTGTTTGTATAGGCTATTTTGAACAATGTTTATGTTATTTGAGAAAGAAATTAATCAACCCTATGGGAAAGAAATACAAGACAGACAAGATAAATGGAGATATCTTGACCTTTGGTTATGAGTAGGTATGCACAAGGTTTGATACATACAAATGCAGTTTTAATGAGAAAATCTTAAATAGAGAAGTAAATATAAGTATAACTCATTTTGAAGAGTTTACCAAACCTATTGGCATCTCAGCTCAACAAGCTTAAAGATGCCTGGGATTTTTGTGAACATCAACCAATTATTATAAACCTCATATTTTGGGTTGGTTGTTTAATATGTTGTTTGTATTTGCATACTATATAAGTAGAATCATTATCATACCTCAGCCATGAAATTCATTTGAAAGTTTCATAGCAAGTAGTTTGGATGCTATGGGGTACATATCTGCACATACATGACATACCGTAGAACACAATTTATGGAGAACCGTTTTGGCTCATTAGTGCCACTTTTACAACCAGTGGACAAAAATCCTGGAATGCATCTTTAAGGTATAGTATGATATGCATTTTCTTTCTTTAATTTCAAACTGTTACAATGGCTGATGTTTTAGTCATTATCATAACAAAAAAACATAATATTGACATTGTGTTCATTGTCATTGATTGATGCATATTTGCAGAACCAATTTGCATCTTTAACTAATTTGACATTTTGAATAAAGCACATAACAATGAGATATTTTCATTTACATCCTAGACTTTTCTGTTCTTTACAATGTGTACCATGTTGTATTAGCAAACATACTTGGACTGCGTTTCATCAAACTATATAGAATGGATGAGTAGACTGAGCTTAATGAGCAAGTTAAACAAAGCGTTGTCATTTTCATGGAGTTTACCTGTTCCACTTGTGACTTTGTTATATTGTGTAACAAGGTTAATATAGCCACATGGAAAAGTGAGCATCAGTATCAAAGCAGATGCAGTAGTCCATTTGGCAGATTTAGGTTGGACTGAGTGAGGGTTTTTATTTCCCTGGGAAAACATTTGCCTGTGTAATCGTCAGTGGGTGAGAGAGAGGAATCCCAGTTAATAATCAACAAAAGAGGAGGATGCTGTGTTTCCTTAAACTCTATCTCTTTCTCATTCTTCTATTTAAAGCCACACTGCAAGGGGTCAAAAATGTCATATCTTTCTTAATCTAGGAGTAACCTATATATTTCCTTAGTTAGAATCATCTAATCATTTGCCTTTAACTTCAAGAAATCTGTGCTTCCCATGGCTAATTTGTAGGTAGTCAAAATGGCAGATCAGAGAGTGGCAAATTAGAGCTTATTAAATCTACATTTATCAGAATCTTGTTAGTTAAGCAGTAGGCAGGGTTAGCTACAAGGCTAATACCCACCATTCCTTGGAAACCAATCTGATTAGTCATTTCTCCTCCAGTGGCCCGTTGTTGGCCTAAATAAGCCACCCATGGTTCTGAGTGGCTGCACATACAGAAAGTGTACGTCTCTCCCAAAAGATCTTGATGTTGGTCTGACCGGATCTCCAGGCTCTGTCTATGGTCATGGTGCCTCATGAAAAACAGGAAGTGGTTGGTGACACAGAATGTTCTCCATACAGGGGGGCAGATTAACTGTGGGTAGGGGTGATGTTACGCCCCTTTTACATCCCTTTAATTGATAAATGTTACTTATATTCCTCAAACACACACAGTTTTGTAAACCTCAATAATTTATTGTTTGAGTAGTTTACTATTATTTACTAGTATAAAATAGTACTATAAAACAGTATAATTCACATAATGCTCCTCCGCTGCTGACCGCAAGGCCCTCCAGAGGGTGGTGAAGTCATTGGAGCGCATCATCGGCTGCCATCTCCCTTCTGTGCAAGGCATTTACCATACACAATGCCTTAGGAAAGAACGGAACATCATGAAAGACTACAGCCACCCAGGCTATGGTCTGTTCACACTGCTGCTGTCTGGTAGATGTTACTGGAGCATCAGGACACGCATTTCCAGACTCACAGTTTTTACCCCCAGACCTTTAGACTCCTCAACCAGCAACATATATGCTCTGGCCACTTTCTATGTACATTCATGTACATTAGCAACAGTTTAATGTATTCATTTGTAGGCACTACAACACTTATTTTTATAATATTTAAGATTTCTATTCATACTGTCCATATTCCCATTTCTACATTATTTGAAATTGCTTCTAGTCAGTGTTGCTATGTATATTCTGTATTTTCTGTTATTATTATTGCTTTATATAGTTCTTAATTATTACGTAGATGTCGCGGGCCATCTCACAAGAATATCATTGTTCAGAATGACGCATGTTATTCGGTGCACATGACAAATAAAATACTTTGAATTTGGGTGACTTATTTTTCATTTAAATTTCTAAGACAAAATCTATTTGTACATTTTTATGTTGTCCTCTGCCATCTGAATTGCTTAATAGTCCTAGTAAAATGTTAAGCCTATAGAACAATGACCTGGATGAATTTGCAATACTTGGCACAGTACTTTATTTTTTATTTTTATAGGGAAAGCCTACAGTAAAACTTGCACTAAATTGCTTCTTGGCAGCAAAGAATCTCTGATCTTTTTTGGAGCTTTAGGGGTGTTTCACTTCAACCACAAGTGGGTCATCTACTCAAAATAATGGCCTCAAAAGAAGCTTTAACCCTACCATTTAAAAAAGGAACTCAAGACTGTGAAAATGGGTACTCCCGAATGGTGCAGTGGTCACTGCTTCATAACCACAATGCCTGGGAGCCACACATTTGGTGGCGTTAATTGGCTTGGCAATGCCTGGGGGTGGTGGGGTTTGTATAGGACGGAGTTGCTCTCTAGCGACTCCTTGTGTTAGCTGTAGGCTCCAGCAAGCTGTGGTTGTTCGCACATTTATGTGTTCTCATTCAGGCATGTAGGTGCTGTGAGTACCTCCTGTGTGAGCAATGTAGCAAGAAGCCAAACAGCTGGGCTAGATGTACATTGGAGGATGTCTTCCATTTTGATATCATAGGCAGTCCATACATTAATATTTTTTGGTTAATATCAGCCATCTTATTTCAGGTACTAATCCGACGTTAGTCCATAAACGTGGCTTATCAAGCTTTGTGCAGAACCTCATTCGTTTCCTGAGAAGAAGCAGATGAAGGCTGATCTACATTCCCCTTCAAGAATTCATAATGGGATAGAAACAATCACTTTAGAATTTAGCTGGTATATTTGTAGCATGTGAACCCATCTGGTATGTTTGTAGCATGTAAACCCATCTGAAATCACAACAACTGAAAGTCTAATGCATCAGGTGCAAATAATCCCTATTGCCCCATTCTATCGGTGGGTTTAATTTTTCCACCGGTGGCTTGGAGACGAGGGAAAACCGCTGGAAATAGAACCCTGCATATTTATTCACCTAAGGGACAACCCCTGGAAATAGAACCCTTCATATTTATTCACCTAAGGGACAACCACTGGAAATAGAACCCTTCATATTTATTCACCTAAGGGACAACCACTGGAAATAGAACCCTTCATATTTATTCACCTAAGGGACAACCGCTGGAAATAGAATCCCGCATATTTATTCACCTAAGGGACAACCACTGGAAATAGAACCCTTCATATTTATTCACCTAAGGGACAACCGCTGGAAATAGAACCCCGCATATTTATTCACCTAAGGGACAACCACTGGAAATAGAACCCTGCATATTTATTCACCTCGCAATCAGGGAAGAAGCAAGATACAACCAGGAATGTAGGTGCTTTCATGAAATCTCCCAACCAGGCTTTGTCAGTTTTTACTTTAAAAAAACATATATATTTTATTTTATTTCTCTGAGCAGTCTGACCCTTAGAGCAAATGAAACAAATGTGTTATTATTTACATACACCAGTCCGATTGGCTGATAGGATGGAATATGCATTCACATTTTAGTCTGAATATGTAAATTCAGAAATGTCCTAGTTACTAAGTGGTTGTTGTTAATCAGGTGAGCGCAACAAATACGCAAGTCAGACTATTTAGGGGAATCATATTTCCTAATAACAATGTGACATTGAGCAAAAGTCACTTGAACAGGCTGAAATTCCAGGCATTTTTTTCAATCAGCTCTTACACAACAAAGACTTCCTCATTTTTATAAATTGCCATGTATATGTGTATTGGAGCCAGAGTTTTATTTTATTTTTACAGGAATAATTCTCCTACCTTCCCGGTGCCAACATGACGCTGAAAAATTGACTTGTACCCAACGTACTGCCAGTGTTCCATCTGTCAAATATTCATATTGACAGTATTGATGAAGCTACTGATCTATAGTGGCACAGGTGCGGAATAGTCCTGCTTATTACAAACCAAAACAAAGCAATTTAGGACCAGTTAACCCAGTTTGGTATGGCAAAACCTTTGTATAAGGGCAGAAACTAGGGCTCGATCACCCTTACTCTGCACCCCACATGGGGAGAAAATGAACTCAAGTGGAGTTGATGCCCTCTGAATTTCCATCGAGGCAAATGGACAGTTTATACACATGGTTCAGTGTTGTCTGAAACGAATGAATCACTGATCCCTGGCTGTCAGCTAGCCGAGGGTGTCATGGTACAAATCTCAGTAGAGACCCGCTAGGTTGTTTAGCCTTGGACTTATACAGTGGAGAGGCAAGAATCACATTCCTATCTGAGTATGGCGGTATTGGACTGGTGCAAATGACCATGTTACATCACTGCCATGTATTTAATTAAATATATACAAATAAATATATCTCTCTGATCACAGTCACAATCTGTGTAGGGAGACAGAATGTTTCATGTACTGGTAGCCTATTTATGCATTCTTGTTTTTTGTCAAAGACTACTCGGAGCAGCTTAAATTAGCATTCAGGGTTTGAACCAGTCGGTTTATACAGTAGAATATCATACTGCACCCTGTAGTATTCCTAGATAATTTGAAGCACTTACCATATAATTCTGGGTAAAACTGTACAATGAAGAAACAATTGTAAAGTTTATAAAGTTGTTAAAATTACCTTATTAAGGATGATTGAATACTTTAACCATTTGTAAATAGCCAAAATGCATTTGTCAAACATGTGCCATTACTTGTGGATGCTTGCCAACTAGTCAGCCAATATTTACTTACAGTTTTTAACCTTTTATAAATGCATTTACAAATGCACTTATAAATGCACTAGTAAATGCTTATAAGACAAACCCATATTTATCATGACGTAACATTATTTTCAAGGGAACATTAACTATTTTTTCACTTTTGGTTATTATATAGATTGGGCATGGTGCTGAAGTAATTATTTTTAAGAATTCAGTGCAATTCATACTTAAAACATATTTGTTTGTTTTCAGTTTAAAAAAACTAGCATGATTGCTATAGTATTCATTGTATCCATAAGAGAAAACATTAGATTGAAAGCTATTGTATACAGTACATCAGCACAGACACCCTTTCTTTCAATATATTTACCATTTTTTCACTTGAAATTGAAATATACTTTGCATGTCCAACTATTCAATTTAACATTGTACAAACATATTTAACTTTATTAACAAAGTAACTTTTTCTTATAATTTCCATTTTGGATCAGAGACAAATAACATGGACAAAATGATAGACAACCTGGAGCTAGGACTAGGACAGCCTTTGGCTAAGACAACCACCGACAAATGCTTTCTTCTGCATTGTGTTTGAGGGTATCTTGCACCAGGCACTGCTTTTAGCTCTTGCCATCAGGGTTGGATGTGATTTACATCTGGATTCTTCACTGGAACTATCAAGCAGTTAAGCAATTCTTTCTTGAATCATTCTATGCACCTTTTATGCGTTTGGCATTCATGTCTCAAATACCCACACTCTTTTTGGACCTTGGGTTGAACATTGGATTCCAAACATAGCATTTCTGCTGATTTCATGATGTATTGAATACATTCAAGCTCCCAGTACCAGATGCAGTACAACAACACCACAGCATTATTGAACCTTGCCATAATTGGTTGTAGCCAAGGTGTTCTTTGCCCACATTTCAACGGTTGCTTCTCAGGTTGATGTTTAAGCAACACAGCACAGGTTAAAGCAACTAAATATCTAGTTATGCCTTCAGGAGAGCAGCTGCCATTTAAGTTTATTAGAGCAATGTGTTGGAATGACAATGGAATTAACCAGTTACAATTTGACTTGCAATGGGTGGGACATTTCTACAGGAGGCAAATCATGGGTTATGCCTTCTAGAAGGCCCAGAATTTAAGCACACTTTTTGAACTGACTGACATTCAAGGTTTCTCCAGCAGCTGTTTTCATCAATTATATTGGCTAATATTTTATAATTTGCCTTTTAGAAGATTAACTTTCAACAAAAGGTTTTGTTTGAAATTATTATCATCTGGTAATTGACACAGTTATTTTTGTTACAGCTCGCTTGTAGTAATAGTAATAGAAATGTGTTTTTATTGTCATGATTGGGGCTTGCTGGCACATTAGATCTAGTGAATAGCAAAGAGTGCTTTTGATTTTGCAGTTTATTTAACCTTAAAGCCAGTACTGTTATATTTAACTTTAACCCAAACCTTAACCCTAACCTTAACCCCATTGCTGTGATACCTAACCCTAACCAAACCTTAACTCAAACTTTTTTGTTTTATAACCTTAACCCAAACCTTAACACTAACTTTAACCCCAGTGCTGTGTTACCTAATGTTAACTGTAACCTTAAAATGCATTCATAACATATTGATGAGCCCTTGGCGAGATTATTAATCGTCCCTATTTGGAGCAGCGGGTAGTGTCCCCGTTTGGGGAGACTAAAGTAGCCAGTTCAAGACACTGCCTGGCAGTTGTGGACATTTCATGCATTTTGTGTAAATTTGTAATATATGATACATTTTAGTAGCGTTCGTAAAATATAATACATTTTAGTAGCATTCGTAATATATGATAAATCTTAGTACCGTTTGTAAAATATGATGCGTTTTAGCAGATTTGTAATGTATCATACATTTTGGTAGCACACTGGCATGTGACCTAAGGTAACGTAACATATCATATGAAATCAGGTGTCACAGATTTACATATTATACATTACATATTCCCCTGAGACCACTCATTGCAGCCTACAATACTTGCTTTCATTAATGTCCACTTGAATAATAGCACTGAGCCTTTTGCTATAATTCCTTATGAGATTGGAGAAAACATTGGAAGGGATTTTAGAACCTTCAGATAATTTGATATGTGCTTATGGACTCTCCTGTTTAATTCAAACCACAGGTTATGATTCAACCTGGAGACTCATTGTCAGTGGTAAACTTTAATTTTGAGGTCAGTTAAATATGTATTTATGGATGCATACTTGGATGTGTACTTGGACTTTTAGTAAGATCCACTTGTAAGTTTCATTCTCTTGGCAGAGGCAACCAGGTTTTTGGCCAACATATTCTGGTACTGGAAGTTCATAATGTTGTTGAACATAACAAGGATGCCCTGACATCCACCACCATATTTTGCAGTAGGTACATTATGAGGTTATTTTATGCTCTGTATTCAACATGCTGGAAAATTAAAATAAAGCTTATTACCTGTGTATGGTTTTATTTATACAGTCTTTTTTCTCATCTTTATTAAGGGTGCAAATAATTTTAGATGTGACTTTAAATGTATTCGCTTTGTCCACAATAGCAACCAGCACTATTGTATATGTCTTGGTTTTTTGTATGTACATGCCACTTTAGTGGAAATCACACCAGTACTTAAATCACCATAAAAATCATTAGATGTTTAGCCTAACTATTAGACAGTGCCGCAATCTCTGTTCTTCTAAAATTAGCCCTCCGGGCCTTTGAAAGTGAGATGGGGTTTGGAGTTTTAATGCTATGAGACATTACTGTCCGTTAGTCCAGTTTAGTCGCCCTCTCAGCTCTTGCTCACGGTCGGTATGCAGGCATCATGTGCTATGTGGTTCAGGATCCGGTCAAGCAAACTACGTAGTCTAACTTACACAACACACATGCACATGCACACAAATTAAAGCATGCGCACAGACACACACACACACACACACGTTTACATTTAATTACGTTGGCGTTCATCTTAAGATAGCTACGTGAGATATCAACATATCAAAATCATATGAAGCACAATTGTGCATTTCAGTGCATTTAATAAAATAGAAAAATGAATGTGGGGGTGGGGCTGGGGGTGG
>JACXGI010016144.1:0-16310 GCA_016801175.1 Esox masquinongy | reverse complement strand
GGGGGGGGGGGGGGGGGGGGGCATTGTGCGAAAGACAGAGAAAAACAAAATGGTTGTTAACACCTCTGGGTTCATCACCTGCCTCGCGTCTCTTTCGTCTCCCAGCTTTGCAGAGCAGCACCGCTGCCGTGGAACGCTGGGTTCTGCAGACGGGCCCCAGCATTCCCTTTCCCTTCAACATGTTGTATTTGTCCCGGCCACGGCAGAGACAATGGTAATTCAGAGGTTTTTCTTCTTCCATACAACTCAAGCCATTTTCAGTGTTGTCAGACAGCTCACTGAGTTCTACAGACTCCCTAACCACCGTTTCTTCTTCCATGGTTATGTTTCATTAGGTTGATTTGGAAAGACGCGGTGGAAAACTGTCTGACAAATCCAAATTAGAAATTCTTGATAAACAGGCCCCTGTCCCAACTTTTTTGAAATGTGTTGCTAGCATCAAATTCAAAAGGGGCATGTATTTTTTCCAAAAATATGTATGTTTCAACAATTGATATGTTGTCTTTGTACTATTTTCTATTAAATATAGGGATAAATAATTTGCACATCATTGCATTCTGTTTTTCTTTGTATTTTACATAGTGTCCCAACTTTTTTGGAAATGGGCTTGTATATTTTTGTGCAGCTCTGCATCTTGCAATAATGTGTTGCAGTGATGAAAATGTGTAAATATTTTTTTAAGTGAACGATTTACTGTGATACATTTTATGCTCTCTTCCCCTCTCTCACGTGTTTTGTTTTGAATACAACAATCATTGTAGCACTCATCTTTCCTCTTTTACTTCTATGCATGTCCAAACATTTGAGAGCACAATCAACCACCCATGCTGTGCACCTGACTGTTATTTCTTTCCCAGACTAACGTGGCCATACACGTCTCTTAGTAGTGTCTTCTCAGTATTGAGCTTTAACACTGCCAAGGGAAACATGCTTTCACATCCCTACCTAGTTCTAATACCAGAACAAATGTTTACCTGTACCCTCCCAAAGCTCGATAATACATCAAGCACACAAACCAATAGGCAATTTAATGTTTAGTACGTGCAGTTGATTACGTATGTAGTCTGTATACGATTCCGGCTGGAATTGATACCACAAACACTGTGTTGCAAATCATGCCATCTCCCAATAATAGGATCCACTGTGCCCTAGTTGAAAATCAGCTAATCAATTGTACACTGTTCTCAACAGAGACACTGTGATTAGCTCATGGCTTATTAAAGAAACATCTTGCACAGAACTGCATGTACCTTCATCGGCCGTCAGTTCTTAATACATAATGTCCATGTTCTGATCGCACATAACATCATTTAGTTTTAATAAAGCCCTGTGAGTGAGGACATTTTATATTCAAACCCTCTGAAGTTATGACCTTGATAAAACAGCAGCTAGAGTGACAGGTTGAAAGGTCAACGAGATTAACAACCACGTGTTAGAATTCTCTGTTAGGATTGGGGTATTCAAGAAAAAGTCATTCAGAATCTGTTAAGAATGACCAGCAAAACGTCTAAAGAAAAATCTATTTTGGACTAAAGGTTGTAAGGGATTGAAAAACCCACAGTTGGCTCCACCTTGCCAGTACCTATGGAAAGTGGCATGATAAATGTGCACCAGAGTGAGATGTTTAGCTGGCCTTAATGGCTGAAGCATGTTAGAGAGACAGCACTGCCAAATTAGGACACTGATCACCAGCACGATAAAAGAGGAGAGGAGGTTGAAGAACTCCTGCAGGGGCAGTGACATCACCTTCCCTAGAGAAATAGGGAGGAGGGGAGGGAATAAAAGAGAGAGGGTAGAGATAGAGTAAAAGAGAGAGACCAACAGTAGCCTAGTGAGAGAGAGAGAGAGAGAGAGAGAGAGAGAGAGAAAGACTATGTAAATTTGAGGGGGAGATAGAAAGAACATTTAATCAGTTAAAGGAAATGAGAAGACAGGCACAACGCCAGACAGAAACAGCAAAGGTACCCACATTGTCTTACTGTGCAAATTTACGATCATTGTTACTATTTTTTATCATGGTGAATATAAAAATGTCGCCTGGTGCAGTCCTGACCCAAGATGAACACCAAAAAACACTTTTGCATATTACCTGATGTCTTAACCTCACAGTATTCTGTATATATTCCATTCACACACTCACAGGTTACATAGTTATAGTCACCAATCAATCTTTTCTACAGCTTTAATTATTTTTACAATGAAATACAAGGCAAATCCACGGTAACATTTCTCTGGGAAGTAAAGGTATTGTTCAATCAAAGCTGCTGAACATGTTTTCACAAGGCACGACGTTGGAGGGAATACTTTCTAGTGCAAAACAAGGACAGGACACAGGACTCTCCCTTCAGGAAATGACTGTACTAGACATGATAAGTCATGATCCTGTCAGTCAATTTAGGCCCCTGCATGATCTTCTAATTTTGGCAGAGTTTTTGTCAATTTTTTTTCTTTCTGTTGTAGTTGGAAAACACTATATGATTGTGCAAATGATGGAAGTAAGAAGTAGACTAATTATTTGTTATTTCATAGAAAATAGACTAAAATGACAGACTGAAATTACAGACTTCTAGTCACATCTTAGTTATTTTATTTTTCCTATAAAATATTACATGTATGGCTACCACTTACCCCCCGTCATATTGCAGAATCAAAAGGTTTTGTCCAACTACATAAGTGCTGTTGTCCATAGTTGTAGTTTACTAATAAAAACTCTAAGTAAGACTAAAATAGGCAACAACATAAACACTGCTGTCAGCCTGGAGTGATAGGTGCGTGGTGCATGTGTGTAAAAGGTTAGGGTTAAAGTTTGGTTTAGAGTTATATAAATAGATTGTTTTTATACTAAATTTCCAGCCCTCATTTTGAAAACAAAAGCAAAGTGTGAATGTGGGTGAGTACATGTGGGAAAGAGAGCAGAGGACAGGGGTGACATAAACAGCATACTCAATTTTCAGTGTGATAAAAGGGACAACGACAAAATTAGGGAACTCAGAAAAGAGAACAAGTGAACCCTGTGTCAAACGCTTCAGACTCAAACCAGGGAAGGGTAAACTCCACCTAAACTCACTGACATGAGAAAAATCTGCATTAGAATATTATAATTTACCGGTCTTTCTATAATGGTAATAATCTCAGTATGTCAGAAGGGGAGAGGTAGCTGTCAGGGCAGCTGTACCTGAAATCTAAAGACAGTCTAGCTGGAGGTCCGAAGGAATTTGTGAGCTAAATATTCCTTATATAACTGAGAAATCCCTCCATATACTGTACTCTATGACCTACTACTCCTTAACACAACAGCTCTGTATCTGTATGGTCTTCGCATGGCAGTGTCATAGCTCAAACTCTAAACAGATGCAATTGTCTTGACCACCTATTGATCAAAGCAAAGCAAAAAAAAGATGAGACATTATTTCGTGGGTGAACAAATTCATATATTATACAAAATGTGCTAGTAATTTTGTGCAACACTTCTGCAACACTAAAGTTACTGCTCTGAAAAAATGTTCTCCTACAAATTAGGTTGGGATTCTTCCATATCCTGCAAAATAAATGTTCAGGTTTTCATGACTAAAGGAAACTACAGAGCAATTCCCTGTCCTATGCTCTGAGCATGAACCTACGCCGATGATTTACGTGCCACCATAGTGAGAGGTCTCCGACATTCTTTTCAGTGTTCTTTCTGCCTACGAGTTTGTGCTGTCCTGTGCGACACATGAGGAGAGATGTAATACATGAGTGCATCATGTCTTGACCTCAACAAAATCAGATCTGAGCATGATTTGTCCAACATTACAAGTTGACTAACGAGGGCTGAAGCAACAAACGTAGCTGCGCCAGCCAATCAAGCTTCATATTCAACGAAAGGGAGTAGGGATGCCACCAAGCAGAGGACACATGAAGTGGAAAATGTTCCACCAAAAGGCACGTAACTACTGTTGCTGTGCTAAACTAACATGAGTTTTCACAATGCAGCTGCTTCCTGCCTTATTTCCGATAACTGTCTTTCTTATTTGGGCGGCTTTTTTGAAACTTTATAAAACAAGTTGAGCAAACCGCCGGTATCGTCTGTTGACTACTGAACTTAGAATGAACAACCTCTGCTCTCCTGAGACTGCAATGTAGGCCGGCTGATGAATTTAACCTGTACATTCATGTGATCCAGAGTGACTAATAGTAGCGAAAACATTTTCATACTCTGCACTGGCCCCGTGTGGGAATCAAACCCAGAACCTTGATGTTATAAGCGCTATGCACTTCCAAGGGTCCAGCAATAGTTTATGGGAACATTAACACCTTCTGGGAAAACGAATGTCTTGGTGATGCAAAAGTTGTTGATTCTGTTTGCCCCAAACCTTTAGACAGTTTTTGGACAATGTCGTTTTATTTACCTGTATAAAAACTGTAGGGAGATTTGTGCGGGATATACATTCTTTTAATAGTGTAAATCGAGGCTTCAATTGGGTTTTGGGAAGTGGGGGAGCCTTACTTTATTTTAAGCTAAAATGTTAAACTCTTGGCCAGTGGAATAACGGAAGCTCAGCTCCCGCTGGCTCCCATCCAATTTAAATGGGTGAAATTGTAATTTTTTGAGTGATCACATGAGTGGCGATGCTGATGGTCCAAGAATTTTTCCTGTGGTTGAAAAGTAGCAGAGATACTTGATGTTGGGAGGCTAACTCTCAGGGACATAAATGGATTGCTTCTTTAAGTTATAATCATACTCCTGCAAAAATGACTGAATATCTGTCTGACTGCCTGTCCGCACGTTTTCTCAGCAATGGCTCCCTTTGATCAGCTGCGTACATTGACAGAGTTGGCGGTAGGAGAATTTGTGAAAACTTATGTTAGCTAACTCAGCAACAGCTATTTAGCTAGCTAGCTTTTGTTGTAACATATACAGTGTGCTGCGCTGGTTATACCCAACCCTATTCGCTGTTGTTTAATATTTAGTTAGATTGGCTGGCTAAGCGTTGTTAGCACGTTACTTTTACTCAGTGTCAAACTTCAGAAATTCAGCCCGTTGGTCCTAAAAACAATGTAACTATGGAACGTTTTTTGTTTGGGTATTTGTCCAATAACACTATTTGACACAAATAAGCTTGGCATTTGACATGACAGAGATCGATTATAAAATGTGGTGTGTGAAAATGGACCATCATAGCACATTATTATAGGAAAGTGCATCAAACCCATACATTGAGCAACCAACTGCCCATTGCACTGTATAGTAAGAAAATAAGTTATACTAAAGGTAACTGAACCGATTGAGATTTTCAGTGCTGCAACCATTATATAGAACCACCTACAGCTGCATCACTCCTAAGCAGACAAAGTAAAATACCCAGGTACTATGAGAAAAGGACATAACTAACTGAGCTAAACATGTAGTGCACTGTTCGACCTTTCACATGTGAAACAAACAGAAACTGATTCACTTGTCTTCATTGATAATGACAGCGGAATTCTGAATTGCACTTAAACATCTTGTTGAGATTTAACCAAATTCTTATAAACTCATTGGAAAGCACTTCATCAAATGGCAGGACAATGACCCCAAACGCACTGCAGAGGAGGTTTTCCTGGACAAAATCTTGAAAGTTGTTTACTGACAGAGAACCAGTTGATCTAAATCCAAGTGAGCACACCTTTCACATAATGAAGAAAGTCTAGAAGGAAAGCTAGAAGGAAAAGAAAAACGATAGAAATCACATGCAATAGCTCACAAAAGCATCGGTGGGTGAGCAATTATTTTATATACTCTTTGAAAGGTGTGGTTACAGAAGTTTTCTAAGAACGGGCCTTCCTACCTTCAAAGGAATTGCTCACGGACAGAGGATAGTTTTGAATGGGCTAAGCATGAACAATCCTTTGTAGGGGTACCAAGAGAACAGAGGTGATGGAACAATGCACTGTGTTAGGGACATAGGTTTCGACTATTGCCACTCCATGGTCCACCATGGTCTCCGTGTCAATATCCAAAGCATAGCTGTCACATTATACTGACCTCAGAATGGCATCCCTAATCACTGTTGGTGTAGCTTATTTAGCTCTGGACTAACAGAGGGTTGTTGTTTGGTTGCTTTCCTGTTAATAATTGCTTTTACCACTATGCAACTACCCAAAAGCCCCAATGTGGAAAACAAACTCTTGGCACCAGTGCTATTGACTAACCATCACTAATACCATTCAGTCCACATAAATGTTCCTTACTTCCTAGATGCTGTTAGTGCTGACAGAATTTCATTAGGTATACCGACAAGATAAAAGGCAGGATACAGACCAAAGGTTTAATTCAAATCTTTCATCTCCCGTTGGTCTACTGAGAGATCTGGGGCATGGTCAACCTTGGGGCCCTGGATTGAAGGAGCTTGATCTTTGCCATGTATGGTCTTTGCCCCTTGCTTCACTGTCTATCAGCACTTCAGTCAGGATGCAGAAACAGCCACACAAACACAAGATGGAAATGAAGACATGCACCTGCGCACACAGACATGTACACACACGTGCGCGCGCACACACACAGTCCAGATAGACACAATACATGCACCTCCTATCCCTGTGTGTACACCTCATCTCCGTCATCTCTTTAAATATGAGCTTGTATTCAGTGTCTCCCCCAACTCCTCATCACACAACGTTTAGCCAGACTGTTTCTCCCCCTGGCTCTCTCCCCCCTGTGTACTTCCTCAGCTGAGAAAACAGCAGGGATCAGCCGCCGGGCTGCTCTGACTCTCTGTTCTCCTGGGGACGAAGCGAGGCTCAGAAATACCACAAGTATTTATGGAGGGGCTGCTGGGTGTCATGGCAACAGGGGGGTTCGGTTTGAAATCGCGGAGCCATAGATTTCATGGTGGTAAACCCAAGCTACAGTATACTGTACGAGATAGTAAAGGCCATGGTTGAGTATGCAAGGGAGATCAGGCCGGGGTTGTTTGTTATTTCTTCTGACCAGTTCCAGCATTAGGAGGGCTGGTTCAGCACTGGCCTGGGGCTGGGGCTGGGGCTGGGAACTTGCAGAATGAGAGGCAAAGATCAGTTAGACATTTAGAGTATCTGAGAGGATGCATGTAAATGAAAGGGAAGAGGACTTTTTAAGGAGAATAAATATTTTTATAGCAACATTGTTTAGATTTACCAAGGTTTTTAACTTTGTGGTCTACATATTAAATGTACAGGTCCAGTAATTCATTATAAACACACTGATCAACTTAATATTTCATCACAGCGCCAAATAGGTTTTTAAACTGCTTAACCTGAGAGAAATAAGCACAAATCACAAGTCACAACAATTGAGCTACTGAGCATATTTCTTCAATTCCTCTTTTTGTCAAATTACCCTTAATACATTTGACAAATAAAATGTCTACCATAGCCCTACTGTTATTTTAATATGACAGCCCCCAGAATAAGTTAAATATGTTACCTAACATTAGTTATAGGCATAGAATAAGAATGAGACATTGTGGATTATCAAATCAAAGGAAAAGATGATTGGCTGTAACCAAAGAATATGAATTCGTAGAATTGATATAGAATCTCATGTTTAAATGTTACGGCTACAAATCGACATTATCTGATAACTATTATAAACAGATATTTTTGGATGCCTCCCAAATTACCCCCTATTTACTATTCATGTCACAGCATTGTAAGAATAATCTTATGAGTTGATAACTCCTTCATAACTGGTTTTGTCATGTATTATATATATATATGCTTCATTAGTCATATATTATTAATAGTCTATAAATTGTAAAAAAAAAACAATACAATGATCAAAGACCGTATTACTTCTTATCATTACTATCATTACTATTTTATATATGTGGGTAATAGAATATTTATAATGATTGCTTATTCAGTGTGACAAATATTCCTTTAATTAAAAAGTTAATTAATGGACAGATAAATTGCCACAGTAGATTTACGTTGTAATCATTCCCATTGAGGCAGGCTACGATATTAGTCATGTTTAACCCATGGAACAATATTATTCTCATATTGATGCTGTCTTACTCCATGTCACGAAGCAGGAGCCAAGCCGTCCACTGAAGGAGATAGAGGATTATCATCATGGAATCTGTGATGAAGCCCACGTCAGCAACTTGCTGCTGGGGGAGAACCGCATAAACCATAACTTGATGCCGTTACCTGAAGAAATTAATACGTTTTACTGTTTCAAAATGAGTTGTTGTATTGTACTGCATGTTCCTTGATGGATGTCTTTTCTGAGAGGCCGGGTGGAAATAATTTGTGGGGCTGACCGCTTGTCTAAGTCCTGTCATGATAGTGACAGTGATGAATGTGATGAGGCTCAAAGTAGAATGTAAGGCAGTTTAGTTTTTGTTGTTCTTAACTGCATAGCAGTAAACACATATTCATTTTAATGTCTGAGGTTGGCCATTCCCTGCTCGCTTCAAACGTGGTTAGATTCATCAGAGATGAACAGGGTGTCTCGCATTTAAAACACATCATATGGAGTCAGATTCATAGACCGGACTGGTCTACAAACCCTCATTTTTATCCGGACTGATAAGCGTTGATTAAATATGAATTGAATCAACTAAACCACCATGGCCACGGAGGGATCTTGATTCCTTAACCACATGCTACTACAAACCTTACAACCATTCTATATCGTGGATTTAAACATAGGTGGCCTCACGGACCCTCCTGATGTGCACACTCACATGCGTGTGCACCCTCCATTTACCAGTAGTCTTTCTCTTTCTGAGCTCTGAAAATGTGAGCAGCATAGTCAATTAGCTGGTGGTGAATGAGCCTCTCCCTCCTCCTCAGTCTCTCTAGGCTGGCGGGTTTTCAGACGGAGCGTGTCATGCTAGAACAGAAGCATTCTTCATTGTTTATCACACAGTCCGCAAATCAAGCATCCCGTCCGGGCGTGAACAACCATTGCTTTCGGTAATCAGATGATGAGGCGTAATTAACAGTGCCAATTGGGAATGAATAGAAGTCTGGTGAGTGAAACACACAGTGCAGGAAGAGGGGTAGTGAGAGAGATTGCGAACGAGGGGGAAAGCCCATCTGAAGGTAAATATAATAGCAGCCTTGACACACAGAAAGGACAGACAATCCGTGGCAGCTATCGCTGGGCCCTTCCACAGCTGCACAGTCAATAATGTTTCTCATCTGTAGAAATGTCCTAAATCAGAGTGTGTTTATGAAAAGGCAGCTATTCAGACACAAACTCTTGTGGGAAATCAACAATGACTAAAGACTTTACTCCACATGGAACGATTTAGACAGTACACTAATACATCTAAAACATCTACCTACAGTAATGACTATCTGTCCCGTGACTATCTCACATCAAATGGAACGTCCCTTACAGAAAATAATGAAATGTTTTGCAAAACACATCTTCATGTGATCACAAGCTGCTCCTTACTGTGACAACCTGAAGCAGTGTGTTCGGATGAAACCACACATTATTGCATGATCACGTGCAAAGTGATATTGTGTTTTTTTTTCTATAAATGTTATTAGCAATAAATAGCCTACCTAAATCCAGCTCGGAGTGTGTGAGAGCAATCATAGTAGGGCAGATCCAGTGATATGAGTGTGTATCTTCATGGATCCACTATCTCCGCTATACATCCATCATAACTACAATCAAGAGACAGACACACACACACAGGCCTCAATTAGACCAAAACTGGTGTTACCATCCTCGTCACTAAGAGACTGATCACAGCAACCTGATTATCGACACCCATCGTCACTAAGGACAAAACGGCATCAGTGAAATTGTTCATTGCCCACTGATCATTCCATTCTGACCAGCCCTAAAGGACAGATCAAGTAAGCGCTGATAAGTGGACAGTGATCGTATGTGAATGGGAGCAGGGAGCAAGAGGATCCGAGGGTGTAAAACCGGTAGAGAAACAGAGAGAGAGAGAGAAACAAGGAGGGAAAAACATGGCAACAGAGAAACTCAGTGACACAATCAGAGACAGAGATACAGAGAGAGAGAAACAAGGAGGGAAAAACATGGCAACAGAGAAACTCAGTGACACAATCAGAGACAGAGATACAGAGAGAGAGAAACAAATAATCGTAGCTCGCCCGTACCTCTTCCCATCCCATTAGGGTTGCTGTGTATGTTCCCTCCTTCACAGTGTTGGTTGACAGGCAGCCCGTTTCAAGCCGGCCAGACATGTGTTCTCCCGTTCCTCATAACGGGGCAATGAGCAGCCCCTCAAAGCACTAACGTTTGCAGCTAAAAGGAGCAGAGCTCCAGCTACACAGAGAGGCACAGAGGAGACACTGGAGTCCTGGCAGACACAGAAACATCCCTTCCTCCCATCCACACTGAATTCATTAATTTCCTCTCTCTCTTGCCTGGTTCATTTGCCGCTGTTTAGCTTCCTCCCTCGCTCTTTCCCTCTGTTGCTGTTAAGCTTTCTCTCTTTTTCTCACTGTCCCCGACACTTTTGTCTCATCCCTCTCTCCTCTCTCACTCTCTCTGTCCTAGTGAGTGTTGCTTTGCAGTACCTATGCGATTCTTTTCCCAGCCTCAAAATGCCCCTGCACTTTCTTTTCTGACAGCCTGTTTACATAGAACTGTTCAGTCTCCCTCTATCAGCCTCTCTCTCTCTCTCTCTCTCCCCCTCTTGTTCCCGCCCTCTCTCTTTAACTCTCCCTCTCTCATCGGCACTGCTTTGTCACAGTGCCTCCAGCTCACTCCCTAGTCTGCTACTCACTCTCTCTCTCTCTCTCCCTCCACCGTTTTTTGTCTTTGTTTCTTCCTCTTCTCTCTCTCTCACACACACACACACACACACACACACATTACATACTGGGTAAAATCTCTCAGATAATTCTACACATGTCATTTCAATATATCGGAATTATGCCGGTTGTTTCGGAGGAAACATATTTAATGAGAAAATTCAGTTGGCTCTTACACTGTATAACAACACCAAGCGAGATACATAGATGCAGAAGCAAACACATACTGATGTTCATTGAATTCTTGCATTATTTAAGTAGTAGTATTTTCTGTGTCCATTCGGGGCATTCATGCGTGTGTGTGTTGTGGGTTTTAGACGAACAGTATTTGACTGTGACTTAGAAACAACAATATCCATTGTATACTGAAACTGTTTGTGGTTTCTGGTTTGTGATTTTATCAGGTTGCGTAGTTGAAACAAAGAGTGACATGAGAATAAAAAAACACGGACAGGAAATGAAACGGCATGTTAAAAAGAGCTCCTTCTCCTTACTACATCATCAACAGCCACTATTATGGAAAGCAACCCCTACAATACATACACATGCGCGATACACAAACGTTCACACCACGAAAATCTGTTTAGTCTAAGTTATGGTTATTTATTTGATGTCATAATAAAATACAATATTTACATTTAATTGGTGTATATCCATTTTCATCATCATTTGTGTTTTGGTTTTACAGTCATAGATTCTTTTCCTATGTTATATATTTTTTTGCCGGGTTCTGGTTGCGAACCAATAACACATTCATTAGTTGGTTTTGGGACCATTTCCCTGCAGTGCCTTAGTGTGGAAAAGGTTGGATTTGGGATGCAGCCCTTGGGAGCTCCACAGAGGAGCTACGATGCTATGCTCTATTGGGAGTGTTGCAGGTAGGTAGGTGGTCTCTGCTTAGCGAGTTGACATTGTAACATATTTAGTGAACTACCCTAGCAGGCATGCCTTCCAATGGGCACTTTCTCCAGACGGCAAGACCATAAAGATAATAAACCACAGAGCCCACACACACACAGATGCATACACAAACACACACACTCGCCCAGCCCCGCTTTGTTATGCAACTTCACCTTAAGGTGTGAGTCTGAGACAGGTGACAGATGAAAATGTGTTCTGAGGGTCATCAACAACACAGCACTCAATCAAAATTAAATTGTTTTTTTCCTGTAGTTATCAGTAGAAGCTTGTTTAAACTGGATGTTAATATATACATGAAATATTAGCAGTTAGCTGTTCACCGTAGGCAACAATTGGTCAAATTGCCATGGAGCAAATTTAATGA
The DNA here is from genome assembly GCA_016801175.1 of Esox masquinongy. Lineage (NCBI taxonomy): Eukaryota > Metazoa > Chordata > Actinopteri > Esociformes > Esocidae > Esox > Esox masquinongy. Next base: position 4,273 of record JACXGI010016144.1, on the reverse strand, counting down.
ATTAAAAGAAGAAAATGTCTTCTTTAAAGAAGCCATTTCTCTTTTGACATGTTTTGAGCTATGTAAACTGTTCTACAACTGTACCTATTATCTGTTCTCTGCTTCTCTCATTGGCTTATGTTGCGTCAGAGGCTGTACACTGTGTTCTTTCACTTATTGGTGTTGGAGCATGTTAGACCTTTACAAACTCTGTAAAACAGCTTTGCCTACAATTTGCTTTTGATCAGGCAGGTGGGGTGGAGCACTGGGCCATTTTGATCCTTTTCTCTACATTGAAATGTGGCATTTGCCCATTGGTGTTACAGCCCTGTGCCCTCTGATCAACTCTGAGCAAGCTGATATTCAGGATTGTACGAGCATATAGGTTTGAGTGATAGTGAAAACACTGAGAACATCACATTTTTGGGTAGATCTGAACACCTTTATTCATATCCACCGAATCTGACCTTTTAGTTAAAAATGTCACACAAGGTCTCACACATCCCCATGTGAAAACAAAAAGTGGTAGAAGTTGGTAGAGACTTTAGATAACTGTCTTTTTGTTCTGAACCTATTGCATTTACCAGGCTAGTAACAGAAATCAACACAGCCAATGCATCTATGAATTTGTATTGACAAATTTTTTAGTTTGGCTCTTATCATTAACCTGTGTCTGACAAAACTACCAATTCATCTTCCGATAGTTACAAAGCTATTGAGATTATTTAAAAAAGCAAGAAAATAATGTTGGATAAAATGTAGGAAACTGATGCCAGTGTGCCTTCTCTTGAGTAGAGGACTAGTCGTTAGGGGTGGGGAGCTGCTGTTGAAAAAGGTTTCAGTGGCAAAAAGAGGAACAAGAGTAAGAAGGAGACCAAATGTGGAAGCCATAAGTTCCTATGTGAGCTCTGAGGGGGGACAGAACGGAGTTTGGGTACTGATCTGAGGGCGTGCAGATGCTGCAGGAAGATGACTGCGGGGAGGGGGTGTTGTCTCGTGCAACCTGCTGATGTTGCAACCGGCCCTTGCATTCCCTATACATACCTATATAAGTTGATCTGCAGTTTTTTTACTTCCTGCACAGTGACTGTCACATCCTGTGTGTGGGTGTCAACAGTGAGTACCTACCGTACACTGGTGGAAATGTAAAGTGTGCGTGTGTGTGATGCATATGGGTGTGTAGTACATACATACACGTGATTGCGTGCGCTGCATTTGTTCGGTGCGTGGGGGGGTGTTGGGGCGGGGTTGACGCTACCTTATGCAATACCAGTGGGACAGGCTGGACCAATGTGTTTCCCTCACAACTCCAGGGTCCAATCGGACATTGAAGGGTAGGTCATCTGAGCCGGCAGGCGTGAGGAGGCAGCATGATGTACAGAAAGGTCCGCGTTAACATGGCTACCGAAAGGATGCACAGGGACAAATGGGTTTAGGGCTGCTGTTTGTTGTGGGTCTGTACGTGTGCAAAATATGCAGAAGATCTTCTAATAATATACATGCTTCTCGTATTCACGGGTTTGTCAATATAACTTGACCATGCCGTGTTCTCATCCGGTGTTACTCCCAACCTGCTCAATGGCCATTCTCTTGATGCATGATTAACATTTATCTTTTAATGTTTTTAACCCAATAAAAAGCTAGTAAGGCCAGTTTGTTGTTAATCACACATTTTGGTACTGACTGCTACTCTTTCTAAGGTATTATATGTAGGATGAATCATTCCAAACTATTCAAGACAACACTCTCTGACGGTCACCTCTAAAAAATGTTTTGCGATAACCTTTCAATTTCATTCCCATTTAGTGAATTTAGCGTCCAAAATGTCACACCCTCCATGCATCCAACGCATGTTGTGATTAAATGAAGGTCCTCCATCTGTAACTGACCGATGCATTAATACAATTATGTTGCATTGTTCTACATGACAACATTGCTGAGAGGTTTGCTGTATAATATTTTAAAAAGCATCATCACTTTGTTACTAAACACCACTAAAGTTAGTTATCAGTGGGCACAAACACACAAGAACACACGGTCAATCATCCTTACAGTAACAGAAGTGGGGCTATAATGGCTACTAACTTTATAATGCCAAACTGATATTTACCAGGTCAAATTGATATGCTGAAAGTGCAATTACACAATCTGGTACAAATTACAACCAATCAAATCAATTTGATATGGAGAAACGGGTTCCACCCCCATCTCTCACCAGACTAGGCCAATGGCTCTGTCTGTAATTGTGTCTGAGTCTCCCAGCCCAGAAGTGACAGAAATCTATACAGATACATTACACCAGTGTTTCCCAATCCTGGTCCCTCGGACCCAAAGGGGTGCACGTTTTTGTTTTTGCCCAAGCACTCACACACCTGATTCAAATGTTGCCCTACCACTCACACACTTAAGTGACGTCATCAACCTATCATTAAGTCTTTTATTTGAATCAGGTGTGTGAGTGCCTGGGAAAAAACAAAAACACGCACCCCTTTAGGTCCCGAGGACCAGGATTGGGAAACACTGCATTACACTGATTACAGATACATTACACTGCAGCTAATGATGGGATCCATATCGAGCATGTCGAGGAGCCAGGGACCAGGATGACCCATGAGAACAGGGCAGGGGGGAAAGACAGGATGCTACGCTAACAGGTCAACACTCCGTGCGTGTGTGTGTGAGCATGTGTGCTTTATAAAAAAAATTATAAAATAGGAAAGCTGAAGTGCAAATTCCTGACAGAATTTTGGAAATGATATTGTCACATAAATTGATAGTAGATATAGAGCCATGAGCAAATGCCTAAACCATTCTGTATCGATGGTGCAACATCTTTCCCTGTAACATGAATTACAAACAGAAACCAATGTGGTTTAGTATAGTGGGGAGACTCCATTGGGACTGACCAACTGTCTACAGACTCCTCTCTGGACCATCCTTTCTGTGTGATCATCCAGGAGGGAACATTGATCTGAGTAGATTGGTTGATTTACCTCTAGATTAATGAGCTCAAAAAGTACTATACCATGTATTGAAGTAGTCAAAGGTTTTGCATTTGATCCCATATCTTTGGATGCAGAATCTACAGTGGATATAAAAAGTCTACACACCCCTGTTAATATGCCAGGTGTGATGTAAAAGAATGAGACAAAGATAAATCATGTCAGAACTTTTTCCACCTTTAATGTGACCTATAACGTGAACAATTCAATTGAAAAACAAACTGAAATCTTTGAGGGGGAAAAATAAAAAATTAAAAACTCACAATAACCTGGTTGCATAAGTGTGCACACCCTTAAACTAATACTTTGTTGAAGCACCTTTTGATTTTATTACAGCACTCAGTCTTTTTGGGTAGGAGTCTATTAGCATGGCACATCTTGACGTGGCAATATTGGCCCACTCTTCTTTGCAAAAGCACTCCAAATCTGTCAGATTGCGAGGACATCTCCTGTGCACAGCCCTCTTCAGATCACCCCACAGATGTTCAATTGGATTCAGGTCTGGGCTCTGGCTGGGGCATTCCAAAACATTAATCTTCTTCTGGTGAAGCCATGCTTTTGTGGATTTGGATGTGTGCTTTGGGTCATTGTCGTGCTGAAAGGTGAACTTCCTCTTCATCTTCAACTTTCTAACGGACGCTTGAAGGTTTTGTGCCAAAATTGCCTGGTATTTGGAACTGTTCATAATTCCCTCCACCGTGACTAAGGCCCTGGTTCCAGCTGAAGAAAAACAGCCCCAAAGCATGATGCTGCCACCACCATGCTTCACTGTGGGTATGGTGTTCTTTGGGTGATGTGCAGTGTTCTTTTTGCGCCAAACATACCTTTTGGAATTATGGCCAGAAAGTTCAACCTTGGTTTCATCAGACCATAACACATTTTCCCACGTGCTTTTGGGGGACTTGATGTTTGTTTTTTAAAATTCAGCCGGGCTTGGATGTTTTTCTTCATAAGAAAAGGCTTCCGTCTTGCCACCCTACCCCATAGCCCATTCATATGAAGAATACGGGAGATTGTTGTCACATGTAGCACACAGCCAGTACTTGCCAGAAATTCCTGCAGTTCCTTTAATGTTGCTGTAGGCCTTTTGGAGGCCTCCCTGACCAGTTTTCTTCTCGTCTTTTCATCAATTTTGGAGGGACGTCCAGTTCTTGGTAATATCTCTGTTGTGCCATATTTTCTCCACTTGATGATGACTGTCTTCACTGTGTTCCATGGTATATCTAATGCTTTGGAAATTCTTTTGTACCCTTCTCCTGACTGATATCTTTCAACAATGAGATCCCTCTGAT
>JACXGI010016143.1:0-16322 GCA_016801175.1 Esox masquinongy | reverse complement strand
GGGGGAGGGGTTATTAGACAGGCCTGAAGCGGTGGGGGGAGGGGTTCCTTGACAGGCCTGAAGTACTGATCAGTTAGCAAGAGGTGAATACTTAACAGACCCTGTGATAAAGACCCTCCCACTACCAGGCGGAGCTGGACTACAGACCAATGTCTTCAACGATCTGGAGGAAGAACCTAGTATTGAAGACACTATTCCCAACCATCTCTTCACCTTTCACCTTACCCCCTCTTCGGACTAACATTTACAGCTAACGTTTCCTTTAGCGACACCACATTTTGTGACGGAAACAGGTACGAATGGCCTGATGAGTGCTCTCTGAACAACTTATGCAATATGACCACACACTCAAAAACCGCCACACACCTGTACTCGGGTGGATTTTCCAGACAGAAATACAAAGCCACTGACTTTACCACAGCAAAGTGCACAAAAGACACACGGTGTTAATCCAGTGTGTTAATAAAGCATTCATCAACTTGGGGCCCTCCAGGAGTGACGCACTGCAAATGGCGGATCTTTATTACAAGATGCATCATTGTGCCACGTTTAATCAAAAACGGCCACTAGTGTCTGAGTTATCACATGGGTTATCAAAATGATGTGCGGACTGGTGAAAGGTGATTGTGCCAAAGGAGCAGGGTTTAGGAGTTTTCTTGAAATTCCAAAATGACTGAAAATTTTTTACGACGAACTATGAGTTCTTGAGGAAAAGGATTTCCTTGTGAGGAGAGAAATGATGTACCAGATTACATAACTTTAGGTCAAACCGGGAGTTGTCGCGATGCCTGGTCTGCATTTTCAATCGCTTGCTAAAACACATCAATAACCCAAAACTCATCAAAATCAGGCGAGAGGATTCTGAGAAGTTGACACACGTACGGAGACCGAACCACAGGCTCCTCCGCGGTTTCATCAGGCAGCCTTTGTAGATTACAGTGGGAAATACTGTCAGCATTCATTTAAAAAAAAGTGTTAATTAACATAACAAACCTTAAATCATCCTTCAACATGAAGAAAAACAAAGTGTGGAGGAGTGACTTTAAAACGTTGAAGACACCAGGTCTATCCTCTTTAATGTAAGAGCTTTACTTTATCCTGTCAATAAAGTGCCTTGAATTGAGAGAAACAGATAAATGTAAAAAAAACTTGTGTCAACATTTAGGTGTGTGTGTGCGTGTGTGCGTGTGTGCGTGTTTGTGTGGGTGTGGATGAGAGACAGTGAGTGGGAGAAGAAGGGGGCAGCAAAGTGACAGAGAGAAGAAGCCATTGAGGAAGTGAATGAAATCCTCTTCTGCAGCACTTCAAACACCCCGATGTAATTATACATCATTTCCTTGCTAGCGACTGTTCCAAACGTGTGACCAAATGGCAGCAGCGGCGCCACCAGGGAACACTGCTGGGCGTGTGGGTAGCAGCACTCACCACTGAATGGCTGCATGGATGGCTTAAATTAAGCCCCAGCTATAGGCTAGCCACCTACAGGCCTGTTCAAACCGCCAAGCCACTTCAGTGTCTAGGGCCAAACACACGGGCACACACACACACACACACACACACACACACACGCGCACACAAACACACGCGCACACAAACACACACGCGCACACAAACACACACGCGCACACAAACACACACGCGCACACAAACGCGCACACACAAACACCAACCAAACCCCCACAGCTCCGATGCCGTCATGGCCGTAAATCAATTACAGACAACAAGAGAGACAAACTGAGGCGGAGGTGGAGGCGGGACAGTTCCCTGGGTGATGCACTCAACGCTGCCCGCCGCCGGGGCTGATGGGTAAGGAGCTGTGTGTGACTACGGCGCGGCGGGAGATAATATTTATCGTTCCTGAAGGGAAGAAAGACGGACGGGGGAGCTGACTAACTTGAACACGGGTGGCTCTTACTAAGACTAAAACACACCAACACACACATACAACAGACCTCCTGTGGAGCCCGACACACCACACACCTAAATCATTTACTACTGGGAAGATTATCCACTAAAACACACACACACACACACACACTCCCTGCAACGGAAGACGGTGGAAAGGAGCGGGCTGTTACGGTACCTGAATCCCGTCCAGCAGCTTGCTCATGCACCAGAAACTGTCAGCCTCGATGTTCCTCAGCACCTCCTCCTGCAAGCTGGACACGTCAAAGTTCTCCACCTCCTCCTCTGTATGGAGAGGGAAAGAGACAGAGAGGGAGGGCGAGAGGAAAATGGAGGTGGGTGGAGTGTGTGAGAGAGAAAGAAAGAGAGAGAGAGAATGAAAAAGAGACTAAGTTGGATCCTATACAATCCCAGCAGGTTCTTCTAAGAGCCCTACTTTAGCAGAAGGACAGAGGGGAAAGGATGATGGGTTGTTGTTGAGGAGAGCCCGAGGAGTCTCTCTCCTTGATGGAGTGTGGAGAGGGGAGGTACAGATGGCCCTACTCAGCGCTTCACGGAGGGGGTCTCTCAAATCGCACCTGTTACAGGGACACGTCTACTTCCTTCAGCCATCAATTACAGCCTATACTGTGCCCACTGACAGGTGAAGTGTTTTGTTTGTGCTCCATCTACAACCATAGCCATTCAACTACATCTGCTCATAACGCCCCTATTACATCTACAAACAAATAAAGAACGCAGCACTTCTCCAGGGCACTTTATATGTGCATTTTAGTCACTTAGCAGAGGCATATATCCAAAGCAACTAACAGTGGTGAGTGAACATGTTCAAAAACATTTCTCAGTATGTGCACAGCATACAGACATTAATTTCGAGATAGATCATGCATGTGCAACTACTCGATCGGAAATTGGAGATGGTTATCAAATGCCATTAAAAAGCTGTACAGATTATGAAGGCAGGCATCAGCAATTAAGCCCATTTGCGGGTTAAACGTATTAACTCCTGAATGACAGTTGGAACACTCGTGTAACCGTTTACGCGTCAACCGTGTGTCAGCCTGGTTTAATTTAGAGCAGGTATGATAGAATCTGTTATCCCGGTGGTGGGCACCATACGGGATCATTAACATATAATCAGATTGATTAGGTGAGGCATGAGGGGAACGTGTTGGGTTTGACAGATACAGCGTGGGCTGTGACTGGGCTGAATGAAGGGTTTCACCGCAGCGGAGAGGAACGCTACAGGATGGTGATTAAATGACCATTACACACACCTTCACATACATCACTGGCCTTCCTACTATGAGATGTGTGTGTGTGTGTGTGTGTGTGTGTGTGTGCGCGCGCGCGCGCGAGATATAGGAGCCTTGAGATGAGAACTTCACACGCTCGTTTCATGGAAGCCCTGCCAGCTCTGCTTGGTCTCCTTGGCAACAGCGGCGAGATGCTGAAAGTGGTGTGTGTTGGACACGATCGGTCATTGGATTCGATGGTTCAGATCTGGCACGAGCCCAGGCCTAGCAATTCAATGAAAGCTAGCTTCAGTGAGGGCATCTGCAGAGCACTCACCCTAGCATCACTGCGGACATCTGCAGTGCACTCACCCTAGCATCACTGCGGATATCTGCAGTGCACTCACCCTAGCTTCTGGGAGGACATCTGCAGTGCACTCACCCTAGCTTCAGTGAGAACATCTGCAGTGCACTCACCTTAGCTTCAGTGAGGACATCTGCAGTACACTCACCCTAGCTTCTGGGGGAACATCTGCAGTGTACCCACCCTAGCATCACTGCGGACTTCTGCACTGCACTCACCCTAGCTTCAGTGAGGACATCTGCAGTGTACTCACCCTAGCTTCAGTGAGGACATATGCACTGCACTCACCCTAGCTTCAGTGAGGACATCTGCAGTGCACTCACCCTAGCTTCAGTGAGGACTTCTGCAGTACACTCACCCCAGTGCACGAGTGCTTGAGCCTGTGCATCCTCAGAATCTGACCAGTAACAGAAGGGAGGTGAGCTGCAACCCTCAGGTAGAAAGGCAAATGAGAAGAGATGAGAGCCAACATGCTGGAAACAGGCGTTAATGGCCAGGACAGGGAGAAGGAATGGACGATACATGGATGATGGATGGATGGATGGATGGATGCTAAAAACCAGTAGAGCATCTTGAGGAGCCGTTAATACCAACAGGTTTTAAGAGTTTAACTCTGTTCAGAGGAGGAGAGGCTGGAGGAGAGGCTGGGTAAGACACCGGTCTACATCAGATAGGATGGTTGGTGTGGAACTGGGCCTCATTCATAATATGTACGAACAAGGGAACAAGAGGAGCTTCCATGTGTTTTTGTATCGCTCAAATGACTGCTACTTGTTTCACAAACCACCAGCTCCCCCTGTGGTCACAGGAGAAAGTGGCCAGTGACTGTAATACAGCAGTGGATCTCCATAGGGAGGGAAGCACAGCAAACATATCCATTGTTTTGTAGTGAAATCTGAGTTTATTTCACAATGTTCTCCCTCCCAGACAGTTTTCTTTGCTATATTTAGTCAATGTCTCTCTCTGTCCATGGCTCTCTCTCTCTCTCTGTCTCTCTCTCCCTCGTGCCATGTCTCTCTCTCTCCGTCCATGTCTCTCTGTCTCTCTCTCCCTCTGTCCCTGTCTCTCACTCCCTGTCTCCCTGTCTCTCACTCCCTCTGTCCCTGTCGCTATCTCCCTCTCTCCCTGTCTCTATCTCTCAATCTGTCCATGTCTCCCATCCTACGATGTGCTAGCTTTATGAAGAAGCTGGTTCCATTATTGGGTTGCTAGAACAGAGAAGAGTTTTAACTTGGTTGAGGGGACCTGCCCTCCGATAAGGACTGGATGGCCAAAAAAAGAGAGGTGTTCGAAATAAGCTCTTGAGTAAAGACGTAGAAAAAAAACAACATTAGGAGGGCCTGTTTCCAGTGCTTCTCCGTGGGCGTCATGTATTAAATCCCTGTGCTGTGCAATCTCCCAGTTTACCTAGATGAAAGAAATTGTCCTAAATGAATACAAATACCATACCATTGTCACCCCTGAGTAAATAAAATTTGCGGTCACATTTACTGATTAAAAAACCCACTGTTAAAAGATAAATTGAATCTGAAAGGAAAGACCAAAGCATATTCTACAGATGATGAGATAAATTAATACAAATGTGTAGTTTAGGTAAAATAATATCTAAGTGTTTGGATATCCCAGTAAGCCCAGGTGGATCAAAAATCCTTAATTGGAAGCTGCATCACACCACCAAGGCACTTCCCTCAGTACCTAAACAAGGCGACTTGTGAGGAAAGCCACACAGAGGCCAACAATCACTTTGAAGGTACAGAGTTTAATGGCTTTGATGGAAGCAATGAAGAACAGTCGACCATATTAAGCACTAGGCATAAAACTGTCCGGTATTGGAGGGTGGCAAGAAAGATGATGTTACTCAAAAATGTATATCTCAAAGTATGAGAGTGAACCAGCAGCCATGGGGGGGGGAAAGGGTTGTGCTCAGGTGAGAGCAAAACAAAGCTTTTTGGCCAAAAAGTGTTATTTTTGGTGCTGACCTAACACTGACCTTGCTTCAGCACAGAGCATCCCTACAGGTAAGTATGGTGGTGGCATCATCATGCTGTGGGGATGCTTCTCATCAGCAGGGACTGAGTGTCTTTGTAGCTTTAAGGAAGAATGGATGGAGCAAAACAAGAAAATGCAGATAGAGAACATGCTATAGTCCAGAAAAAAAAGATGCACGGGAGGAAGATCCCCAGCACAAGGTGAAAGCAACATTGGAGTGGTTGAAGAACAAAAAGGTGAATATCCAACACAGACCCATTCTGAGAGTCCTGATCTCAATGAAGCATAATTCGACCAACCTAAACAACTGGTAGTAAATCTGCTGAGAAGAATGGACCAAAACCACTCAGTGTAAAGCCGGTACATACATAACAAAGGACTGAAATCTGTTATTTCAACAAACTCTACCAAACAATGTATAGGGGTTGAATACTTAAAAAAAGATTTTGCAACATAAAACCAATGTCACCTCACAATAATTGATACAATTGATTCAACAGTCCGTGTTTCAAGATGAAATATATCAAACAGAATGAAACTTCAGTGTACCATTTGTAATTCAGTACAATTAGAGAATTGCTCAGGAGTCTGAATACGTTTGCAAGGCACTGTGCACTGAATGAAACAACCAAGTCCACTCTACGGACTAACGCAGTACTCTCTCTTTCGCCACACATACGCACACACACAGCTACACACAGCGAGGTGAAACGGCCAGTGAGCATCATACTGACAGGACAACAGAGAGCAGGGACTACAGCCATACAAGGTGAAGGCCAGGCCATGTCAGCACAACCAGCGGGCACACACACACACACACACACGCAGACGGTCTCCAAAACAAAACACACACGCTAAAAACACACACACAGGCTGATCCCTAGAGCCTTTTATTGTGATCATCTGGGTTCATTAACCTTTCTCTAAAGCCCATAGAGGGGAGCAACGTGGGCTCTGGTTAAACCACCGCTCCACCTCTCTGGACAACCAATCCCAAAATAGAACCAGGCCAGCGCCACCACATCTGTGGGTGCATAGTAAACCGCACCCTATGCGCCTATTTGGCGTACTCATTTTGACCCGAGCCCTGTATTCAAGTACTTGACAAAAAAAAGGGCAGTTTGGGCCTCAGCCCACCTAATGAAGCGTGGCCTAGACCTTTTGACAGGCGACGAGGAAGACATGCGCGCTTACATTTTGAGCTGCTTTAATGTCAACGTGGTCTGTTTACTGCTATATAACGGCCAGAGGCTGAGGTCTGATTTTTGGGCTGACTGCTCCATATTAATACTCTACATTTGGAATGTAGGAATGTCCTCCATGGTTTCCAGTACGATTTAGTGTGTGAAGAGGATATGGATGGGAAGGTCTCTGTGTAGCTCTGTGTGCACACCAAGTCCACGCTTAGCTCCAGTATCAGCCTAAAACAGATCCTGCTCTACATTTGCCTAACCCAAGCCAAGTGACTTCCCATTGGCCAGTGACACCACAGCATCCTGTCTGCCTGAGGCTGACTTCCTGTTCCTGCTGGCCCTGATGCCAGGCAAACGGAGACAGGCTGTCCGGGGCAGGCCAGTGCCAGATGTGCCTGGGTTGGCACACACTGTGCTGGGTTACACCTCCAGAGAGAGTAGGACACAACATGCCATCTGGTCGTAGCAGTATGGGCCTTCAGTGGTAATGTGGGATGATGTAACATTGTGATTTTCCTTCGTATCACCGGACCGAGTGGGGATCTGCGTTACACTCGATCTCCATGATATCAGGTCACACTATCAAACTAAAATATGTTTGAAAGGAATGTTTTTTCTTAACAAAATACACTAGCAACATAGCATCTTGCGTCCCACTGCCGGCTTGCCTCTGAAGCTATGTGGTGTTGGTGCTTGTTGGTCCCTGGATGGGAAACCAGTTGCTGGTGGAAGTGGACAAATATCGGTATCTCACACCAAAGCCAGTGATAGGGACACTGCCCTGCTTGGGGTTTAATCTTTCAGATGGGACATTAAACATGTGCTTTGACTCGGTGTTCACTAAAGATCCCATAGCACTTATGAGTAGGTAGGTTAACCAAAGTGTCCTATTTATTTTATCTTCACTTTAGCCCTCATATCATTATGGCCACCCTAAACATCCCCAGCTTCCAACTGGCTCAATCATCCCATTTTTACAGTTACTGAAAGTAACTGCAATCAATAATTTACATAATTATCTCTAGGTAACATAGGTGAGAGGATCAGGTAAATGACTACAATGTAAATGTAAAAAGTGGTGTACAATAATAATTGAATGCAATAACAGAATTGTGAGGGCGTATACCAGTGATTAAAAATTTGAATATCAATAAATTGTCTTAATCACCATCATTAATCTGGGAACACTGTGTAGGCATTGGGAGTGAATTCATGGAAGGTATATCGGGATGCGTCATTGTCATTTTGGATATTCCTGAGAGTCCAGAATGGCTCCGGCCACGGAAATCAGCCACCTCAATGAGATGAATCCACCCTGACTCACACAACCCAATTAAGGTAAAAACATCCTCCAAACTAGTGTTTGTTAATTACGATCACAAAGTTCCCTCTGAGCTAGGTAATTGAAACAGTTGATAATTAATACGGGAGTCAAACTTGGCAAAGTTGTCGTTGTCACACCGGCAGAGAAACAAGTAATCCTTGGAGCGTAATTATACTGTGTGAGAAAGAGTATGAGATAGAGCGTGCTAGATGAGAGGTGTGAATCCATCTGTGATTTATGGAAATAGACATCTGGAGGTAATGAACAAAGAGCTTGAGATGGGATACCGTGATGCAGAGTGGATTTGTGACTTCCTCCTACAGTAGTGTTATAACAGCCTACAGAGGACACCAGCTAGTGGGTTGACGTGACGGGTACGGGGCCCAGGGCTTTGCACTAGACCGGACCGGCACATTCAGCCCTCACACACAGCTGCCTCGCGTCTCCTTCCCCCACTCCGCCCGCCCCGCCGACCCGGCTAAACCTGCCAACGTCCGGCGTGGCTCCCGGCCACGTTGCCATGGCGATGGCAGAGCAGAGCCACGTCTCAGACGTTTCCACGGCTTTGTCTGCGGGGCACTGGTCGGGAGGTAAAACATCGTGTGCAGGAGGGAACATGCAGCCTGCGTCACTGAAGAGGCACAGAGAAGTCGTTTCTAATGTTTATGTTCCCCGCGTGGCTTGCAGGATGGTTGGTTGGCTAGTTAAATAGTCAGTATCTAGGGCTACAACTGTGACTTTGGAAAACAAGGAGCGCTAAATTCTTAATATACAAATGTCAGTTTGACCGATCTGGCCCGTACCATAGGCCTGACAGTAGCTCTTGAGTCCGCTACTGTAACCTCACCACAACACACACCCCCAAGGGGGGGGGGGGCAGAAGCGTGGAGGGAGAACGACAGCCTTCCCTCTAAATGAGCCAGCCACTAACGGAAGGCAGAAGAGGAAAATAAAAGAGGGGGATGTTTCCAGTGTGAAAGATGGAGGCAGATCAGTCCATTAAGAAATGAATTTGTTGTAATCTACAGTCTCACAGAAACCATTAGAAGTATAGTTAATGGGAGATATTATGCCCTCTGTCCCAAGTGGCACCTTATTTCCTACATTTTGACCTGTCATACATAGGGCACTAAAACAGCAACAGGGTGCAGTTTGGGACAAAGGAGGGGTGTATGAGCAGACAATTAAACAGCACTCTGAGTGGAATGTTAATTGATAAACTGATAAATGTGGAGAACAGCTCCACTCCAAATGACTATTGATGCAAATAAATGGGCACGCCCAGAGCGGAGGATGACGCAGCAACCTGTGAGGTGACATGACAGTGTGTGTCCTCCAATAAAGATGATTCCCTCAATTGCATCAGGTCAAGTGTATCGGATTTCAGCAGGGTGACAAAATGATAAAGGAGCCATTTCTCAGGGCGAGAAATCTGTGCAGAAATCCAATTTATGCCTTTTTATAGTAGAGTAATTAACTTAATCCAGAAATATTCAATAACCACGATTATTCATGGAAAATGTATTACTTCTTGACAGGGCGATATGTCTGAATCATTCTCGGCTCCAGTGCATTTTATGGAATCAGGAATAATGAGAAAATGTGTGGAGAAAGTCTCAAATGAGATCTGATGTTTGAGATCCTGCATAAGGCCACTGGAATAATGACTAAGCTTCTTCATAATGTTATTGAACAACATATTTCAAAGGTGATACAAAGCAGGCCTATTTCATATTTTCTTATTTAGGATCATAATTACTTTTGTGTTTTAGAACAAAGATTTGAAACGGAACCAAACAATAAATCAGAGTACAAAGTACTGAATATATCTGGGGGCAGAATGGTAGCCTAGTGGTTAAGAGCGATGGGTCGGTAAACGAAAGGTCGCTGGTTCTAAACGGAGCAGGCAAGTGAAAAATCCTGTCATTCTTTCAACGAAATAGACAGTTCAACCTAATTGCTCCCAAAAAATAAAAGGAAAAGCCCCCTAAAAAACGGAAAAACTCTCAAGGCAAAACCAACTGCACACTGTCAACAGGAGAAATCCTAATGCTGAGGTTTCAGTGTTGTTTTGAATTCCTCTTCTAAACCTAGTTCAGTCAATGAGGAAATCAAGCAGGGAATGACAGAAGAAAGTGGGATGAGATCGAGAGAGCGCGAGAGCGAGAGAGGAGGAGGAGCGATGGGGGAAAAAATTCTACTGAAAGCCAGTGGCCGTGCCAAGGCAATTACTTAACAACTCGTTAGAGCAAATAAAGAACCTTAATCAGCTCAGCGTTAAAATCAGCGCCTGGCGATGGGAGACGGCGAACAAACCGATACTCATTAACTACTCAGCGACAAGTCACACCCCAGTGCCCCCTCCCCATTCTACAGCCAGAGCGTCAGGCACGCCCCATGGACCCGCTGCTCAATATACAGAGTGGCAGAGGGAACGACAGACAGTAGCAAACCCACTGGCCCGGTGCTGAATCCCCAGCCGGAACAGATGGAATGACAGCCATGAGGCCCGATCGACAGAGTCAATACGGACCGGTGACGCAACATTCAACCGGCCGGGATGAAGCAGACGGAGCAGTTCGCCGAAGACTCCAGTGGACAGACGAGCAGAACAGAAATAAAACTGAAGAGACTTAATTAGGTCAAACCTGTTCTGTGATAATCAGATGTCGACCTAGGATCACTCGCGGGTCAAAGCGAGGCAACGTCCAACTCCTTTCAGCCTGACCTTGTGTTTCTCCCTACACACACTACAGCTACCTGCTTTATGTGTGTGTATGTGATCCAGGTCTGTGTGTACACCCAAAGTGTAAGAATCTGTCCACACTAGGGTTTTTGAAAGGCATTTCTGTAGTAGGGTTAGGGTAAAACAACTGGGCAGTGTTAGAATAAGGGTTACTTTTAGGTCGAGGCATTCCTAGTTAGGTTTTGGGTTAGGCATTAAGACTAGGTTAGGTTTAGGCATTATGGTAAGGTTAAGGTTACGGAACACAGATTTCTAGGTTCGAGGACCCCACAAATATAGAAAAAAAGTGTGTGTGTTTATGTGTGTTTGTGCGTGTGTGTGTGTATGCACACGTCCAACTGGTCCGCCACCAAGCCAAAGGAAACAGGAACGTTTCCCAGACACCTTTACACTCAGCAGGGCTCCGTCTCATCTCTCTGATTTCCCTCTCCTCTCGGGGTCTGGAGTTACATCGCCCGATGTTTGATCACACAAACACCACTGGCTCCATATTCATAGACTCGCTACTGGGCAAATCATTTCAGCACTGCTTCCATTAGCGCTGTTCAGATAATCTGTCAGAGATCCTCAGCATGTCATCTACATCTCACAGTAAACCAGCCAGCCATGCTAACACCTGACTAGGCTATCACTGCTGAAAGAGCAGTTTGACTCTTTTCTCATAGCTTATCTGGTTGTCCTTAACACTGTTCCGAGGCTGTTTCTATTGTTTTATCTATATGGAAATGAGCAATTAGGCAGACAAATTGTCATGTCATTTGGCATTATCACATGCCACTTTTTCAACACTATAATCTCTTAATAGGAAAAAGACTGATTAAGTACTCCCAAAGGAGTGAAAGAGGTTTATACACATCGGTTTGACTCGTTAGATTTAGTCTGCATGGCGTTCAAAACATGTACACATAGCATGAAATTATACTTACATAGAGTATTCTTTCACTCCCAGTGATTATGTGCTTTTAGGTATGCAAATGTAAAACAAAAGGTAATGTCTCTGTTATATATGCACAAACTGTTGAAGGTACAAGAAAATCCTAAGGTCTATTCTTTTCGGGAGAGAATTACAGAGAATTATCTCTGTTCGCAAATTCTAGTCTTTGAAGTACCTAGCTTCCCAGCTGAGTTACCATTGGATGGCACATCTTTATCAATGTTATGCAACAACAAACAAGTGAGGCTAGCAGGCATAACTGCAGCTAAGAAGAGTTAAGCTAATGCTTAACTTAAAATGGAAACCTCCATATACCTTATGATGGCTTTTCTTCATAGTGTACATCTGTAATCTCTAGGGTGTAATCTTCCATTTTGTTGTTCTGCATGCTAAAATGATCTATAGGAACATCTATTGAATGTTAGGAGGCCCTGTGGCTGAATTCATTTGTTTGCTGAATAATTAATGTTTTGAGTTCTGATAATGCAATACTTAGTATTTGCACAATGATTATGTATACAATAAACACAATTGATCACATAAAAACCTGTATCTGAGGCTATTATATGAACCAAGAGTCATGCTTCCATGTTGGCTTCCATGTAAACATGACATGAGTAGACTCCGCAATCAGCTAGTGTGTCTAGATTATTGTTGTGAATAAAACTCAGATTAATAATATATCTAGCTATGTCAAAGTCTATTATCTTCCACTGCTTTAAGAAGATGTATGATGGAGGCCTGCTTCATGTCATATACAGCAAATGCAGCGATCTCAACAGTGAGCTTAAATAAATACAACAAAGCGATGTAATCAGGGACAATTTCAGAGTCACTTCAACATAAGATCTCTTAGCTCTACTCAGCATTCTCTCCTTCTGAGGGCCTTGCTTTGCCTCTCTTCCCCTCGGCTCCTCTCTCTTCTACTCTCCTCGAATCCTCTCTCTTCGGCTCCTCTCTTTTCCCGTCTCCTTTCTCTTCTCCTCAACCCTGCTCCTCTCTTCCTCTCTCTTCTCCTCTCCTCGCCTCCTCTCTCTTCTCCAAGCCTCCTCTCTCATCTCCCCTCCTCTCTCTTCTGCTCTCTTCTCCTCAGCCTCTCTCCATCCCTTTCTTTCTACTCTGATGCCCTCCTAGACATGACCAGAAGCCAGGCAGGATGGAGCTCTGGACAGGGAGGAGTGAATGTCCATCTGTTTCCTCCCTTTCTGACCCTGTTGTACCTCCCTGGCCTTGATGCCACCAGAGCATCCAGGCCTGCCGACCAACACCAGTGTCAGCCTTTAACTTGTAGCTGCACCTCTACACCGTGTAAAGGCGTAAAAAATAAACAGTTCCTTCTGACATCAGTACAGCTGTAGCAAGCCTGGCAGTTAGATCACGTCACCCTCCAAGAAACATGCAGATTCATTCTGAGAGAACAGAGACTCCACATTTCCCATCAGTCCATTCAGTCTCCATTGACAATTAGCAAAAGACCAACAAAGCTCATCTCTAGTCTACTCCAGAACATTCAATCCAACAGAGGATCTATACCAAGGCAGAGAACCATGCAAATAGCATTATAGATCTGCTGGAGGGATCAATTTCCAAGGAGACCACAATAAAACCCCTGCCTGGACCCTCCAACTCTTCAATCAAAGGCCTTCCTCTTTAATTACCAACTTCTATTGTGTCCTAATGGGAAAGCAGCTGGGCACTTAAGGGGGGAAAGCGGAGAGAATGGGGGATAATGGAAAAACAGGCTCCCTTGGAATACATGTCCAAGCTAGAAAATAAAGAAAAGTGAAAAACAACCAGGTTTGAAAGCCAGGGAGGAGATTGGGAATCAATAGCTGAGGATAGGCCAGTGGATGAAGAATAACAAGAGTCAACACCTTGATATAAACACATGGTTTAACCTGGACCAGGACTGCTGTCAGGAATCACAGGGCCCAGGAGAGAATCCCTGCCCCCCTCTCGGCGGTTAGCTAGAGGCAGGGTCTACGCAGTGAAAATGGAGAATTAAGGCTATGAAAAGGCCCACGAAAAGGCAAATGCTTCTACAATCATACCTGCAAACTAATGTAAGATAGCCCTGTCCAACAATAAAACAAACAAAAAAGTCCTACCTTGCAGCAAACTGCTCTACTGTTCAAATGCGAATATTAAAATGTCCTTTGTAGAATGCATGTAATATTTAAATGTCTCTGTAAGATACATTTGTGATTAAAAAAATGCCCCGCCGGTCCAGGACAACATTCCTGATTTTCCCCCATGAATTCGGCCTTGCCTGGACCTCCTAAAACTGCCTAATGGTTGCAGGATTAAATTAGAAACACCGCCAATTTCTAATGGAAAGCGATGTGTCTGAGCTGGCAAACCACTCCATGTATTGACTCTCTGGACAAGTAGTCCAGGTCCATAAGCAGTCCACCTCGTACAGAAAAGGCTTCATTTCAGAAACAGCACAGAACCCTGCATGTGGGAGTCTTGACTGTCGAGGGAAAAAACGTGATATGGTTGTATCTAAATCGGAGTGACGTCAGTTCAATAAAACAGTGCCAAAAACAAAACCTTGCATCATCAAAGGGAGAAAGATAAAGAAGTTTTGAAAGTAGCAGTAACAAAAGGAAGCCATACAGGCGTCAGGACCAGGCGAAGCGGGATAGCATGGCGTTGTCACAGAGCAATGAGATGAGGAGAGAAGACACACTGAGCAGCAGCCGAAGCTTTGATCCCGTCTGCTAGACCTGTTTAGATGGTGTTGATGAGAGAGACATGAGCGCCTAATACAGGTGAACGTCTTAATCACTTCCTGACAGTGGAAGTTGCAAATCACATTTCACACGGGGTGTCACTCCTTCTAAGATCCACTCGTCAGACGATCATCCATCGGAAATCTCTATCCATATCAAGTCCCGGGCTCGCGAATTTATCATTATAGGCGCATTTGAGCGGATGATTTTTTTCAAGGTGCCTTACTACACATGGACTGGATGAACAACTTTGGATGACACTGGGATAAAGGCGGAGCTAAAAAGGAGCATTTCAGTCACATAATAACACATCTAAAAGTCACACCTTGCAAATACTTGGTTGGTTCACTAGACAAAGTAAGAATGACACACGATTCTAGCCCGTAAACAAACGACCTGCTGCACACCTGAACCTCATTCAGACTGGGATTGGTGCTGGCATGTCTGAGAAAGAGGGGAGATCACTTTGAAACTGTGTGTTTGGAGGAGATTGGCAATTTCAACAGTGTGACCATGTGACCGGACTGCACCTTTAACTCCCAATTCTGAAGTATCTCAATTTGAAAGGTGAAAGGGTTAAGGTAAGGGTTAGTAAGGGTTGTTGTACAGATTAGGGTTTAAGGTTAGGATTTTGGGTAGGGAAAAGCACTAGCCCTCGAGATATTACACTCACAGCACGTATGAGCCCGCACTAAATGCAAGCTCCACCTTCAACAATCAGACAACCAACCAGAAACAATTGCCTGCAGAACCAGAATGATGACAAAGAAAATAGACCCTGTGTTTCAGCACCAGTAATTAAACAGAGACACGACGCTCTGTCGCCCCCAGAGACCAGGCAGGGCGAGGCAGGCTGGGCGACGTATTAAAGCAACACTACAAACGGCCAACACCACAGTCGCTGCCGATGCATAATGTAACTGTTGAGAAGGTAAACCAACCTAAGCTAAGCCTTTTGAGGGACGCAAGAGAGCCCCCATACTTTGTAACCGATGCCTGCCTCTTTGTCATGTGAATTGTTTACACTCCCACCGCCGGGTCGCCGCTGTGTGTGTACGTGAGGTAAGACCCTCTTCCAATGTTCCATAATGCATGGCTCCTAAGAGCAGCAGGAGTAAGTGGCCCTGGCAGCCTGCCCTGGCCTGTACTCCCCTGTCATCATGCATCTTTAACGCACAGTGATTCAACAGAACAATCCACAGCTAGGACCAATCACGCGATCCACTGTCCGCGCACACGTGCACGCACACACACACACACACACACACACACACACACACACACATGCATGAACAAAAAAGCACCCACACAGACACAGCCCTTTCTTTCATTCTCCAGTAGAGACAAACCAGCCATAACAGAAAGCATGCAGTACTAACAGCCTGTGAAATGCTGCTGAAGAAAAGGGAATTAGGAGTATAAAACCATCTATTTCCTTTACAGGCTGACTGATCCTGCTAGTCGGAGCGGATTTCTGACGAGATCCAGAGACTAAAGCCAAGTACAACATCACACACACACAGAAACCAAGATAATCTGACTCAGAGAGATAAAGAGAGTCCAACACTAACAGCATTAAATTCTACTGAAATCTCCAGCCCTCAGCCCTCCCACCTTTCCCTTCTCCCCAACGTGATGGCGCGAGGGAGAGGGAACAGCCCGGTCTGAATTAATGAACCATCACTGCCTGTCAATGCCGGCCCTTCGTTCACGAGGCACGGTGGAACGCCGGGTCATCACGACTTCCAGCCGGCTGCGACTCGGCATCGGTCCCCGTCTGGTTCCTTCAAAGTAAAAGTCTACCTGAGGGTGTCGCGTACACACATCTCCATCCTCCCAGAGAGCAGAGAACACAGAGGCTCTTTCCCAGCCTACTTCCGCAAATTTGGGGCGGGGG
>JACXGI010016141.1:0-16316 GCA_016801175.1 Esox masquinongy | reverse complement strand
TTCACAAGCAACACAACGTAACCCCGGCGACTAATCACAGAAACCGAGATTTATGAATCTTACCAAGCAGTTCTGGTGGGCAGTAACATTCTCTTTTGTCGATAACGGTCCAGTGGTCGTATTCTCCTCAGAACTTTTACAAAGTACGCATTCCACTTCTCTTCCACTTCGATCGGAAGTCATTCTTGAGATTTCTTTAACAAAAACATTAGGTGCTAGAAACGTTTCAGCGCGCTTCGATAACGTCCGGTGACCACCCCCTCAAACAGGGTTGCCAGATTTAATTGACTGTAGCCACATAAATCACCCGCTGACTCAACATAAAACTGCCCGAAAGCTATTTTTTCTAACCAACCCTATCGGTAAATCGAGCCGCCCAAGGCCAGTTTTGCCCGCTCAATGTAATTAAAAAAGCTCAATATTAGGGAATCTTTCATATCTGGCAACACTGCTCTCGAGTTGTGGTGTGGATTAGTTTCGTTTCTTCGGAATGCCAAGGCAAAATTCGGTGTCGTATTAGTTTCAGTGCACTTGGGGGAGCCAGAGACGGGATGTGCAGCCCACATTATGCATGCCAAATAGTGGCGTAACGTGATGACGCCGGGCTGTAGTGCAACCTGTCCTTACAGTCCCCCCCAAACCTCACAGCCGACGTCTGAATGTGATAACCACATAGAATACCACAATATCAAATAAATAAACAAATAAATATTTATTATAGAGGCCGAGCACGCCCCCCACCGCGGACCCAGGTGCAGCCACACTGCCGACAGCTACGCCACTGAAGCCAAACATCTAGTAACTGCAACTAAAACTTCCTCCATTCCGATATTCAAATGCTGAAACAAACAAGTTAAATGTAAGATTTCAATATACCCAATATCATACCGTACTAGATTTGCAGCCTAGACTTCTGTAGTTGTAAGCACAATATTAACGTAAGTAATTTAAAGGCTATTTCCATTTTAAAATAAAAACATCACAACTAATTGACAAAACAGATGTTTAATGCATTCTCAAAACATTGCAACAGCTCTCAGCTTTACTCATGTACACAAGCTCACAATTCAACTGGAAAGTTGATCCATTGGTTTACAGACACATTAGTACATAAGTGGCTTCAGGAAGTATTCATATTCACGTACATGAAATATTTTCGTTTTCAATGTTCAATTGTCTCAAATTTCTAAAAACACAGTTCTGCTTTGTCGTTATGGGATAATGTGTGTAAAATGATGGGAAAAAATGACATCAGTTATAAATTAATGTTGAGAAAGCGGTCTGAATATTTTCTTAAGTCATCCTAAAAGGTTGCAATGGGTTGGTGAGAGTAACCTAACCATTACATCTGTTACAACCTCTGACCTTCAGAGATTATCTACTAGTTATTTACATATCCCAACTCAGTGGGCATGCTGCTACAAACTGCTTTATGACTTAAAAAGTTTTAACAAAGAGGTAGAAAAATATGGCAAATATACAAGGTTTAATTGATTTACATTTGGTTAAATGTAGGATCTGTGTGTGGAGCCATATTCTAGTGGTAAAAGTCCCAGATCCATGAACACATGCGGCACCCCAAGGGGAACATGGTTTAATACCCGTCTCCACCCTTTCACCTCGGTCTCCACCTGTCTCCTCCCTTCACCTCTGTCTCCACCTCCGTCTACTTATGATTCCAACTATTGATCAAATCTTTGAAAAAGCATTAGAAATATTTACGAGTCCGTTTCCACTCTCCTGAAGTAGGCATGTGAGTTCTCCTGAACAGGTTATCAGACCCACTATAACCTCCAGGTCCCACAGCTTTCTTGCCTGATGAGTCAAAATCTGAATATTCTGCTACTCTATCGTTCACGACATCAGTCCGAGACTGTCACCACTGAAGTTCTTTTTTGTGACGTCGAAATGAATATTGTACAAATCATGCCTACCTAATCAGAATCAAATAATTTTCTAAATGCTAATTTAACCACACATTCTGGCTGTGATAACCAATTTATTTCTGTGACCAATCAAACTGGTTAGAAAGCGAGTATCTATTAAAAATCAATAGAGGTACACTAATCCAGACTCATTGCAGGGAACAAACACGTTTGTGGGCGTAGCGTTTGGCTGGTGCAAGTTTGGGTACCCAGACAGATATAATCCTACTCTGGTCCCGAAGAAAAAAAACAAAAAAATAACGACATGATCTACGAAGAAACCATTGTGGTGTTGGGCAGGGCACTGTCATGCTGACGAGAAGCTCATGATACAGGCATCTCTCATGGCAGACCGGGCCGTTCTCAGGGATTCCGTCTCCTTCTGCAGCTCCCTCAGTCTCTTCTCCATTTCTGAGCAATGGGAGAGAAATCAATCAAATGCAATCAAATTTATTTTTAAAGCCCTTTTTACATCAGCAGTTGTCACAAAGTGCTTTTACAAAACACCCAGCCTGAAACTCCAAGGAGCAAGTAACAACAATGTTGAAGCACAGTGGCTAGGAAAAACTCCCTATAAGGGGCCAAAATTTAGGAAACCTAGAGAGGAACCAGGCTCAGAGGGGTGACCAGTCCTCTTCTGGCTATGCCAGGTGAACATTTTAAGAGTACAAGTTGTAATAATTAGTAAATGCATTTGGGTTGTATCCAGAGTCTATAAAACCTAAACCAGGTCAGAAGCATGACCAGATGGACAAGGACAGGGACAACCGGGTGGGGGCTGGTTATCAGACTGGCAGCTGAAATCATCAGGTATCGTCTTGATCTGCAAAACACAGCCAGGAGGACTCTGGAAAGTGACAGCAACAAGTCTTTAGAGCCTGGTACTCGGGAGGTGTGGGCCAAGATCTCATGTCCTCCTAACATGGCATTAAGGTGGCATCTTTTCTCCAGGACCCATGTCTGCTGACAGGCCACCGCAGAGGTCATCATGTATGACCAACCAGGGCACTTCAGTAATACCAGCGGATGGACGCCGGCAGGGTATGGTTGTAGCGCCTGTCCTCAGACTGCAGGGTCCCATGACAATGAAAGTCCAGCAGCCCACCGACCCCTGGTTCTGAGAGCCATTAACCTGGGACCCACATCTCCCCTCCCTAAAATATCACAACCAATTCGGCTCTGTGGACGTGCGTTCACTTCAATCCCTAATTTAACCAAAGTTCAGTGAGATTCTCATCTGTTTAGCTTTGACTAAAGTCCAAATAGACAAAGTTTAAAAGAGTTTTAAAAAAAACAATTGCAATTTAAGTCAAATCTGTCACTGCGACGCAAGCCATACTTACAATTTGAAAACTACCAAAGCTAATTACCCAGTTTATAAATCAATGCCATTCAGACATAAATGTTTGGACTTTGATCAGTACAGGAAAAATCTTTGAATTGTTCAGACATTTGAAAGGGGAGGGGAGGTTCCACCCATGTTTGGCACACATTTCCTGTTCTCAAACAGCTCCACCAGAACCTAATCGATCATTACTAAATATTTTTGTTCTGAGTCTATGTGATTAGGTGTCACACAAATTAGGTAGTCATGGTTACGCATCAGGATTCATATACGGAGGAACAAAGGGTTAAACGCACTACAACAATTGTAAATCATGGGGAAGGTGAATGAAATACATTACCTTGGTCTCTCTTAGCAAAGATGTCTGGCAGCATCCCAGAAGCCTCCAGCACTTTCAGGGTAAGGTTGAAATCTGTGAACAGATTTTTTTTATTTTCACGTCTAAGCAGACAACAAGGAGGCGCCAACAGTGGAAGGGGGCCGTCATTTTTGTTTCCATCTTTCTCTTTTCCGATCCCGTGCCACAATCAGAAGTTTCCTTAATCCTCAGCTGGACTTCAGCCAGTCAGGTACCGTCAACTCTTGAACTGAGTAACTTCCAACAGCCTTCCGGGCCCAATTTAATGACAATCTTTTGGATTAGCCCCCCCCCAGAATATTGAATACTCATTCAAATAAGTAGTCTCAACAGAGTCCCGGTCAGCGCAATGGACTAGACCGGTATCACTTACCTTCCTCACTGGCCTGCTGGGATGCGATCCGTTCAGAGATTACGCTGAGGCGTGAAGCGAACTCTGAGAAGACAAACTGTGTGCAGCCCGCCTGGTGGCACTTGGCAAAGAACTGTGCAGCTGGACTCGAACCGGACCCAGAGCCAGACCCAGATGAGCCAGGGGGCCCCGAACCATCGGGTGACCCAGAACCACAGCTGGTGTCTGGGGGAAAAAATGTATTTAACCAGGAATGAGGGAATATTGGATGTTCGGACTGGTAGGTTGATCAGCGATAGTCCAATAAATTATTAAATCTCAAACTAGTTTAGTACATACACCAGCAATAATTCCAAACCATTGAATATATCAAGAGACCGTCCACACCTACCGGTCTGTTCCGGGACAACAGGGTCTAGTTGTTCCACTTTGATAATGGACAGATGTCTCTTGGAGTCCTGAACAGAAGAAAATATGAGGTTTGACTCAAACCGTTTGAGTATAAGGAATAGCAAAGGTACCGTCGCACCCAATGTCAAGAGGGACAGTGCTGCACCCAAGTGGTGAAGTAGACTAAGTTCATGCCTGGTAGCACATGGACAGATGTTCAACACTTAAAAGTTGGGTGGGGAGAAAAATGGGGTAAAAACTGGAAGAGAAAAACCCCTGCTCATTTCATCCTCACGTTCCATCATGTGTCAACTCACCTCCCCGTTATCAGGGTGAAACGTTGGTCCTTCAAGTCCATACTGAAACTCAAACTGCTCTGGGGCCCCCACTACGGGACACGAAGTGGTGAGAAACAGATAAAAGGTTTCTATGATCAGCTAAAAGCGCATCTATACAGAACATCTTACAATGAAAATGTGATATATATATAAAACACATAGAAATTATACCAACCTTCTGTCAATGCTACCAGAGAGGCATTTTCATTGTCCCTGGAGAAAAAAAACAAAATAATGAAACCCACAAACTATTACAACCTTGAAAATGTCTTGGACATTAGAACTGTAAAATCAAACATTTTAATAAGTAAAAAGGTTATATATATATATATATATATATATGTTTCTGATCTTAATTGTTTTAGAGACAAAAGATGGGGCCACTGTTTTATCTAGCAATATACAAGATACCCACTTTGACATCTCCCTCTTTGGGCACAGCTCTTCTTCCTCATCCTCCTCATGAGTGCTCTTAGATAGTGTTTTCTCCACTTTTACCGTTGATTCTTTTTTATTGTATTTCAATGACTGAAGAAAAACAAATACCAATCAACAAGGTCACTTTTTCCAATTGCAGCAAGCATATTATATTTTCCACTACCAAATCTATACAGAAACATGTAGCTTGGCTTTGTGTACAAAATACTGTAGCTTGAAAATAAAATTACGACCTTGTAGGCTTTTTGTATGGTTTTGTAGTCTATAAAGTTATACATATTCCAAAAAAATTACGTGCGTGATGGACGATAACGATAAAAGCTATCTACACTGCTAATAGTTTCTATTTTACCACCTAAAGCGACCGCTTCAATGCCTGGTGTTTGTACCTACTGTGGTTTAACATGCAGATATTGTAGTATTTGTGTTTTTGCATATTCGACAAACGTATGTTAACGCCTTTAATGGTGATATACTTCCGCGCTGTGCTACTTTTAGCGCCCCCATCCATTTCAATTAATGCCCTTTCTACAATCACAGCCTTTTCCTTTATGTAGGTTGTGTAATATTTTGGACTACGCAAACTAGGCAGCTTTTTTTTTAAAGGGGTATCGTCCGGAGTATATTCATTTGCCAGGAAGGTTTAATCGAAAGACCAAAGGTTTAGCAACTAAAGATCAACGTTTCTATTGCATAAGTTAACGTATTTTAAGTCCCGCTTGCTGTTTGTTTCCTAGTGTAAACAATTCCCGTTTAATGATACATCTTTAGTTCTGAGACCCCTTATGGTCCATCTTTATTATACATGCTATCAAGCATACCTGGCTTTCCAAAACAAACATAGGCAGCATAAAAAGCTAAAATCTGCTAATTTTTTTAGTGGAAATATAATCTATTATTAACTTATGATTAGCTTTAAGCACTGCATACAACCTGAACTAGACACAGGCTTTTATTTGGGCCAGGCATCTATTTTAATACTTACTTTTTTCCTCCCACCACCTTGAAGTCTAGCCCTCTTCTGATTCACCTCAGACAAACGTTGAAGTTCGACTTTTTGACTCCGCCATTCTCTCACTCGTTTTGGATCTATTCCAAAATGCCTGGCTGTTGCCTCGCCTGAATTTTGTTCTCCGAAATTGATCACTGCCATCTTGAATTTGATGTCGTGTTTTCTTCTTGGAGGCGCCATGCCTTATAAGAATTAATTTAGACCCGGCGTTTATTAGATACATCAGTGAATTTACACAAATGTGTGCCAAACCCCGGCAATTAAAAGGGACTGACTATTTTGTTGTCAATAATTTTAATACGAATTTTTGGCAGTCCAAAATACACCATGCATTGCTCTGTTGCTTTTGTCGGGTTGTCATCGCCTTGTCTGAAAATACTTTTCTAATTATTTGATTATGTAGGCTACCGCCCTTTCAGATGTCCCGTCAACCTGATGTCGAGATTCCAAATGCCTTATCCTTCCACTGTTGCAACCTCGTTTACATCTGAAACTCCCGCCGCAGTGTTTACATTTTGCCACCGAAGCTTCTATTCTGTCGAAGCTGTGCCGCGCATTTGAACCAACGCTGGGAAAACTTGGCGTAGACATTTTGTGAATGAATGGCACCAGTGGAAAACTAGACTATATAAACGTATATGACGCCGCCCGATTGAAAAGAACACTAGCGAGTCTGAAATATATTTTTTTTATCATATACCGTATTAACAGCATTTGTGGTGAAACAAAATCCTGCTATTAAAAATATATTGACACCGTGAAAGAGTAAATACGGTACAACCTGATCCAGCGAAGCCGATAAACTTGTAGACCAGTCCACAGATATCAAACACATTTAATGTAGTTACGTTATATCCCCGGCTAATAACTATATAAAACACTTACATGTGTCTTACCTCTAGCGATATCCATAAGCTCTTGCTGTGTTTTGATATGTCTTAACGACAGATGATGGATCCTTTCTAAATGGTTCAACATGGATGTTGTGCTACCGCTCGTCCGCTTCAGAACAGCTCCACACATCTTGCATGTCACACTTTCGAACGAGATTTCATTGAAATACCTCCAAGTGTGACTTCTATATTTTTTACGGTCTCTGATTGTACTTTCCATGTCTCACACCGTCAATTTTGTTTCAAGTAATGGAAAGCTCTCTTGAAATAGCTTCAGTTGCTACCAACCTAGAATTCTGGGTTAGACTGATATTTCATTGCGCATGCGCGATCCTTGAAGTGGCGAATTTCTTCGCTCCACTTTGCTGACACCTCAAAGCACATTTTGGACACAATAAATCAATGATTACTCCTTACAATATCCAACATTCACACGAGCACCTTAACACAACCTCGTAGGCCTGTATGTCTGCCAAGCACACCCCAAAGCCCATTACTGTCTCCAAAACAATACATCGGTAGAACCCGACTGCAAACCGCCATTTGGAGATTGTACCCTGTCCCTACCCCCAACCCGAACCGCATGGACGAGAACTGCAACCCGACCCGAGATATAGACAATAAGCGTAAATTTTAAACTAGCTCTTATGCACTACAGTCGGCTACTGTCCAACCAATAGCCGTCTTACCGTACATCTCCCAATGTGTTTTTTCAAGCTGGACGTGCCTGTTCTTTGACTATCATAGCTTAACACCCGTTTGCACTTTTTGCATGCTGCGAATCCATCCACATGTTGTTTCTCAGCGTTTATGATTATTCCAAAATGATTCCAAACATTTGATTTAACCCGTGCCCTGTTTTTCACGATTCTGAGCTCCCTATTTTTAATTTTTTGAGTCAAATTCTGGTTTTCCGTGGTATGCTTTTTGTTTTCCATTTTTTGTTGTTTTAATCATATGTGGCGCACCGGTAAACTAACGCTGCAGGTTCAAGATTGTTGTCCTGTTGATAATGGTAATTGTAATTCAGTTGTTGTCGCGTTTCCCTGCTCAGACGTCGCATGCACCGACCAATGGTGGCCTGCGTCGTCATCGATTGTGTCTACGTCGTCATCTACTGCCAGATTGTTATAGCGCTTGATGTGGTTAGCTGGTACTTAAACAAATTATCCAGGCATTGTAAGATCTGGCATGTGTCTGCAGCGTCAGAGCAAAGGAACGCGTTATTTGTGCGCGCGGCATTTGTTCAATGCGTGCAAAGAAGTTCACTAACAAAGTTTCCTATAGCTCAGATGTAAGCGTCTCATACACAGTCCAAATTACATTTATAGCAATATATTATTTTTTTTGGCAACCCAACCTGGTTGCCACCCAGATACACAAACACAAAGAGGGTTCTGCGCTCTAAAAAGAAAAACTGTAACAAATCAATTTTCATGGAATACAAACATGCGGCCAAAACAGGAATTGTCACAAAACATCTACTGGATGTTTTTCTTCTTGCTTTTGCCAGTCAAGGGAACTGTAAATATGCAAGAAATAAACAAAATATACCAAGGAAAGAAGAACAAATTTCCCCAATATGCCCCCCCAGAAAATAATTAAATTCTGTGCTTGCTAAACCAGACTGGTAAGTCTGGGAGTGGTCCCTCCGTCTTGGATTTGCAGTGAAGTCTTTATATATCAACTGTGATTTATGTTCGTAGTGGATTGATTGCAGTTACCATCTCACCAGAAGTGCAAATAGAAGTGGGCAGGAAATTTACAAGTATTAGATATAGTGTATGTTACAAGTGGAATGTATAGTTTTACAATGAGTGCAAATACAGTGCAAATGGCAATTCTAAATGAGCAATGAATGCAAATAGGGGAGGTATTAAATATATGTATGTACAAGTGGGAAATGAATGGTTGTGCGATGAGGCAAATGCAAGTAAAAATGTCAATTCTGACTGTGAAAATAAATACAGTGTCAGAGTAGTACAAGGGAGTAGTGCAACAAGGTCCCTGAGAGGCGGTACTAAGCGGTGGGTGGGTGGGTGTGGTTAGTGGTGGGCGGGTGGGTGTGGTTAGTGGTGGGCGGGTGGGTGTGGTTAGTGATGAGTCACAGAGATCAGCAGTGTTACAGTAGATGGAAAGAAACTATTCCTGAGCCTGCTGGTGCGGGAATGAAGCGACCTGAAGCGACCACACACACACACACAATTATTTTGGTACCCTACAGGATCGTAAAGCATGCATGTGTATGCACCCCCCCCCACACACACACACACACACATTTACACACCCACACATACACACACACATTTACACACCCACAAAGACACACACACATTTACACACCCACACATACAAAGAGCCAGAAGCAGAGAATAACCTGTACTACCAGTGCTTTAATAGAAAAAGAACAGCGCGAGAGCAAACAATATCTACATACATATGATGACTGCTTTACAATAAATAAGTCAAGACCTCATGATGGTTTCTGCATCGTTATAGATCCACAGTACATATGGATGAGAACACCATTAACGATTAAAGGAAGGCTACATCACCACCACAGTCATGTTCAACACACATCCGAAAGACCTTGAACTGTATGCATCTTACGAGGACAGAAGACTAACGACAATGAATACCGCGGATTATCTGTCTGACCCACAGACAATATATGGTGCAGGACAGGATAGGCTATTTACGAATACGAGAGAGAGAGAATGTAAAATCACAGAGATAGACATAGAATAACATCATCACAGAATAACAGGAGTCCTTCCCTTCCCTTGACTTTCTAATAAACGGTAACTGTCCAATTACTCAAGTGGCCTTCGGAAGAGATGAAACAGTAAGGAAGTCGTCGTCATGGTAACATATATGAGGCGACTAGTAGCATCTAGAGGGCTAAACATGTCATAAATATCGTTCATTGCATTCATTATCTTTTATTTACAATAACATTATATTTGAAAAATACCAGCTATTTGTAGACAATCTAACGAACTATGTTTCAGACTGACAGCATGTGATATAGTCCTTACAATTGTCTTCATGAACATGAACCATGTCCTTAACCCTATTGCAGGTACAGGGGTTCATTGTAGAATGAGGATTTTAATTAACACTAGAATTTTTTTTTTAGCAGCAGGGCCGGCCCTAGGCATAAGTGACATAGGCGGTTGCTTAGGGCCCCCAACCGCTAGGGGGGCCCAACCGCTAGGGGAGAGGGAGCCCCCAAATCAAATTTTGCTTAGGGCCCCCAAAAGGCTAGGGCTGGCACTGGTCAGCAGGAATGATGAATGAACCAGCACCTTGGCCGGGTCACCCGGACCTCCGACCTCCAGACTGTCAAGAAAATATAGAATCATTTGAGCTGGGTTGGATGTCTTCTGGAGGTTTGGGGCCTCCAGACACTAGAATGTGTAGGAAATGTGATTCAAAACTACAAAAATGTATAACAACTGCATGACAAGAGCTATAAAACAGCTAGGTTTTCTCAATGCAATGGCTAAATGTGTATAACTACAGGACTCTGTCAGCTTCATGTGTAGAATAGCCATACAAAACTAGTCATTTCTTCTCTGCGCCATGGCAAAATACGCTGACATTTCATAAGTTAGTTATTTTCTTAAAAAAAATACAAATAAATAATAATAATAAAATAAAAATTGGAGGTCGATGCCCCTGGGCTCCAAATGAATCTCCGGTTCTGTCTTCTCTATTTTGTTGGTTGTAGTGTCACTGATTCTAGCCACCCCAGGTCTCTGATCTGGAATCAGCGGTACCTTCTGCCACCCTTAACAAGACAAAAGCCAAGCTGACTGCAGATCTGTCTAAACCTCCACCTTCTCATCCTGTAGATAAACGGAGGGAGCTGCTGGCCTCCCACACTGCACTAGGTCTTTCCAACTACACCCAGGTGCTGGAGTCTATCCTCCATAATAACACCACTCTAATAGACCGGTCACTGCAACATTGATATTGGGTAAAATCTTCTGCTGGCATCTTCTTGAAGACCAACGTCCTAAATCCGGAGGCTTGCCTCTGGGGAAGGAGGGGGGCATCTGGGTTTGGCTGATAGGAGAAAGTGCTGTCTTGCTGGGGGAACCACCAGCTGTGCCGGACGGTTTGGGTCTGGACAGGCCTGTTCCAGCCAGTGAAGGGGAGCGGGCTCAGGGCTTCATGTCAGAGAAGCTGGTGTAGGTCTCACAGAAGCTGGAGGAAGTGCTGAGGTTCCCGGAGCCGCTGCCCTCTGGAATACATAGGCACAGGTGAGGAGAGGTTAGAGGTCACACACACAGGTGAGCAGAGGTTATAGGTCACACGCACAGGAGAGCAGACGTTAGAGGTCATACGCACAGGTGAGCAGAGGTTAGAGGTCACACGCACAGGGGAGCAGTGGTTAGCGGTCATATGCACAGGGGAGCAGTGGCTTGGGATAAAATGTAGAGGGGAACAGAGTTCAGAGGTCACACCCACAGGGGAGCAGAGGTTAGAGGTCACACCCACAGGAGAGTAGAGGTAACACACCCATGCTTCTACATAGACAGAGAAAATGGTGTTTAACCTGAGCTTGTGAGAGACTGGCAGGACTTGGACTGTCCAATCAGACTGAGGAGGTGCACTGCAGCCACCCAGCCCTCCTGTCTAGTTTTCAGGTTCTTCACAAACCTTCACCGACATTGAAACAAACAATCCAGATCAGCACTTTTCTGTGTTAACACGCTATGACATCATGATCATTTTACATTTCAGCCCTTTAGCTCACCACTGTCCGTCTTCTCCCTCTCTGATCAGCTGCACTGTTTCACCGTTTTTGACTGACAGGTCCTGGGCTCCGCCCATCTCGTAGTCAGACACGACGGTATACTTCCCGGCACGCTGCACGCGGAACAAAGTGTTAGATTGGATGTGGAATTCTGTTTGCATTGCTGGCTCCTCTGGGCTTCAGACTGGGTATCTGCAAGCACTTTGCGACACCCTGTTTGATTGGTTGTCAAAACCCGTCTCTCACCAGTTTCTTCCCCACCTCATCCTCGGGGTCAGAATTTAGGGGCTCCTCGGTGCTCGAGTATCCGTCATTGTCGTCATTGGCATCCAGGGACAGTGAGCCCTTGGTCCAGCCTGGCGGTGGGAGGGAGAGATGGGACATGTAGTGTCATGTCTAAAACACAGCCGGACAGGTGAGGTACAGTGAGAGCTGAACCTGCAGCTGTGTGTTTTAGACTGGGTGGGTGGACCACTAGCTGGCCCACAATGCCAGAGAACAGGAATCAGTCGAGTGGAAACACCCTGTCAGGACTAAAAGGGAACACGCTAATGTCCAAGACATGTCAAAGCAATTGAATTCCTTTTTCAAACATTCCCCCCTTCTCTCCATGTTTCTGGTTGCCAACACGACCCAGCAGTGTTGCCTCCTTGCAGCACTTCCTAGTGGGCTTGCGAGAGGTTAAAAATCAGTCCACCAGGAAGTTACGACCACAGTTTACTTGCAGGCTCTGGACTCACAACGACAATGAGGCGGTCAAGTCTGGGGCCCTTTTGGGCCACGGTCGATATGCGACTCCTAGCCACGGTCTACGTGTGACTCCTAACCCTAACCTTCTGTGTGATTTCTCCTAATGTGAACCTTGTTCTCCTAACCTTCTGTGTCATTTCTCCTAATGTTAACCTTGTTCTCCTAACCTTCTGTGTGATTTCTCCTAATGTTAACCTTGTTCTCCTAACCTTCTGTGTCATTTCTCCTAATGTTAACCTTGTTCTCCTAACCTGCAGCGTTAATACCTCAGCCATGCTACTAAAGTTTCTTCAGACATTAGCGGCATCCCCTCTAGTCAAAACCCACTGATCCAGTGATACTACTTTGGTGCTGGACCATGCAGAACCGCAAACACTAACAACCAGGAAGGTGACTGTGTCTCGATAAAAGGATCAACGGATGTAGGTTTAGGTGGTCACACATTGTCACAGGCAGGGAAGTGTCCAGGCAGTGAGAAAGACGAGAGACAAATCTCTCAGTGAAATGTGGCAGCCATTTTGTGATGACCACTCATGTTAATCCAGACTAAACCGGTCCAGTCCAGTCGGATGCTGTACGGTACCTCTCTTCTTGGCCTGTAAGAGACTAGAGGAGCTGAGCCATCTGACTCTGCCCAGGTGGAGAGGAGCGTGAGGGCCTAGGTCTGAGAGACATACACCACAACAATGAAACACGGTCAAAGAGAACAGGCCAAACCATGTTCAACGACCAACCATGTTTACTATGACTGCTGTTGCAGGCAGGCGACACATTGCGTAACACCACCCTGTCAATCCATGTTCACAGTGACACCGAGGAGAAACTGACATCCGTACTGGAGTATGTTGTCCAACCGTGTTTGAAATGACCCAGTGCAGTGACAAGACGAATGGAAACCTAATGGGATGTTGTACCTTTAAAGCCGAACGGAGTGGGATCACTCTTTATCTCATGACGTTTGGTTTTATGGTCGGGGCTCGTGAGAGATCCTATCCGTCACACAAAGAGAGGAATGAGAGGAGGGAGAGAGAGAGAGGGAGAGGAATAGAGAGATGGAGAAAAGGAGGATGAGGAAGAGAGAGGAAAGAGCAAAAATCTGAAATAACACACACCAATAGTAGTAACAGTTATTTAGAGGGAAGGTTACAGAATGCAGCGAGCTGATGGCATACGAAGAAGCACTACATTAAGAGCGCTATTCAATCAAACCCGTATTGCAGTATTTACTCTCTATTTAGGTTGAACAAAGACCATGCATAAACACCGTTAAATAATATGTTATTCTGTGCACTGATATTTTTACCTTTCA
This sequence comes from Esox masquinongy, assembly GCA_016801175.1. Classification (NCBI taxonomy): domain Eukaryota; kingdom Metazoa; phylum Chordata; class Actinopteri; order Esociformes; family Esocidae; genus Esox; species Esox masquinongy. The sequence goes on along the minus strand of JACXGI010016141.1, from coordinate 2,441 downwards.
GTACACAGCATACTGGCGCAAATTGCAAGTGAACAAAGGATCTACTTCTATAGGGATCTACTTCTATATGGATCTACTGTCAGCTACAGGAAACTATAAATAGTCTCCTTCCACTAAAGCTACGGGGCAACGTTTACTACCCAGGCTCTACTCTATGGTCTTTAGCTTAATTGTCCGGTACCTGGTGGGGAGAGGGGCATCCTGGGAAAAGTTAAGCTTTTATTGTCAGGAGGTGAGAGCTCTGTGGAAGGAAGTGCCATTGGTTTAACCTGTCCTGTCGCCGGCTACAGAGATGACTTTATAAAGTAGCTTAATTTACATGAGTGCTATGGCGACTCCTGGTGGACGTCCAGGGCTATTACCTTTGCTGAAGTTGCTGAAGCCCTGCAGGGTAAAGCGCTTTTTAGCTGATCTGTCTGATGTGGGACTGGTCACGGCCTCATCTAGGCCAGGTTAACAAGGGGAGCACGGGAGACGGGCCAGGAAGCAGGAGGGAGAGGAGTGTCAGGTGAGGAAGAGGAGAACCCACCGGGGGGGGTGTTCAAGACATAAAAGAAGAGACAGAAGTGATGAGAGAAAAACATGAAAGAAAGAGATGGAAAGTAAGAGGAGACAACAAAGGATGTAGGACAGAAGTGAAGAGAAAGATTATTATCTCATCAAAGAGAGAAGCTAATGTAGTATAAAGTGTAAAAGTCTCAAAGTAAGTTTCAGTTTAGTTCACCGTCATTTGGGATGAAACAACAGCTTTAGGAAAGTGTTAGAAAACGGTGAGGTTAAGGAATAGCTTTTACATTAACATTGTTATATATCTCTCCCCCCTCACCTTTGGTTTTTGGGGAGGAGGAGGAGTTAGCGTCTGGGCTACTGGGTTCTCCCTTCTTCTCCTTCATGCTCCTATCCCCTCTTCGGAATGGACTGAGGAGGCAGGAGGATCATACAGGTCAGATTAGCATGTTTTTGCCAGAGATTCAGAGTTCTGGGTTTCAGCAAATGTGTTTTCAGAGACCTGCTCAATTCTACTGTATCTGTTCTACATGACACATTTCTGTCAGAGCACTTCGTTGCAACCCCCCCCCCCCACCCGAACAGGCCTAAGGACATACAGTGGTAAACGTTTGATGGCCCTTGGATTCATTCTCATTGGTGTGTGAGATGCCCTGACTTGGTGATTTGTCAGTACGGGTCAGGTGACTGACCTGAGGCTCACAGGTCCTCCAGTGATGGATGGGTACTGGAAGGTTCCGTCTGAGGGCTTCTGTTGGCTGGCTTCTGGAACGTACGCAGGGAGATCAACTACAGTCTCACTGCACCATCACCAGTAAATGTAACAGTTAGCTGCATAGCTACGATATAACATTAATATAAAATATAGTTATAATACACTCTTAGAAAGACGACAGGCTCTTTGACTCCAGTTTTACCACAGACACTCTACCTCGATACGCCTCCAACTGTGTCGTCAGAACCTTCCGGATCTCATTCACCCACGTCGTTTTTACCTCAGTTGTTGGGGCCTGAAATATAACAAGACACATTCATGATGTTACTTAGGTAGAGTGAGCATGAGGTAATTTCCATACGTAATTGACATCTGAAGACATGTAGTCGTTGTTTCGGATCGCACCTGAACTATGTACACCTCCTCTCGCGAGTTGCACCAGACCTCAAACTTCTTGTTGTCTCCTTTGGCGTTCTCGGTGATGCCCACAGCACTCATCTGGTAGAAGGCATAGCGTTCAGGTAAATGTTAGCTTGGGAAAGCTCCATTTTAACTCACTTGTAGTACTGAACATTACACTTGCAGGTTTGATCCACTACAGGCAGACAGGCAGACAGATGAGCAGGCAGACAGACAGGCAGGCAGACTCACGCTGAGGGAGTGTTTGAAGCTGTAGGAGGGGGCCTTCTCGTAACCCTCTCCGTTCTCCTCACGTCTCTTACAGAAGAGCAGGGCCTTCTCATGCAGGAACAGATGTCTCTGCATGGGCTTGAAGCGGGCAAGGTCCTTGACCTTAGCATGACCTTTCTTGTGTTCCGTCCACACACTGAACGACCCCTGCATCAACAGCCGTCCCAGGTCACCCAGGTGGCCCTATCAGGAGGAGAGGTCACAGGTCAGGAGACCGTTCATTTCGTGTCATGTAATATTGACATGTTGACACCATCTCTAATATTAACACGTTGAAACACGCTCTTTTGCTGACCTAGTGACAGTATGAAGGGAATATGCAGGACATTTCATACATTATTAAGCTGTGATGAACTCACATCATATCCAGTGATGGCGATGAGGTGCATGGAGTCGTTTACAGCCTTCAGGATACCCAGGATGGAGGTCAGAGCCTCCTGGAGGTCCTCTGACCCCTCACATCCCTTACTGTACTTCAGCAGCTCCTAACACACACACACACACAGAATAACACACACACACACACACA
>JACXGI010016140.1:0-16297 GCA_016801175.1 Esox masquinongy | reverse complement strand
AAGAATACGGGACATTGTTGTCACATGTAGCACACAGCCAGTACTTGCCAGAAATTCCTGCAGTTCCTTTAATGTTGCTGTAGGCCTCTTGGAAGCCTCCCTGACCAGTTTTCTTCTCGTCTTTTCATCAATTTTGGAGGGACGTCCAGTTCTTGGTAATGTCTCTGTTGTGCCATATTTTCTCCACTTGATGATGACTATCTTCACTGTGTTCCATGGTATATCTAATGATTTGGAAATTATTTTGTACCCTTCTACTGACTGATATCTTTCAACAATGAGATCCCTCTGATGCTTAGGAAGCTCTCTGCAGACCATGGCTTTTTCTCTGAGATGCAACTAAGAAAATGTCAGGAAAATCCTACTAGAACAGCTGAACTTTATTTGTGATTAATCAGAGTCACTTTAAATGATGGCAGGTGTGTAATGACTTCTATTGAACATCTACTGAGTTTGAATGTGATTGGTTAATTCTGAACAAAGCCACATCCCCAGTTATAAGAGGGTGTGCACACTTATGCAACCAGGTTATTGTAAGGTTTTTGTTTTTCATTTTCCCCCTCGAAGATTTCAGTTTGTTTTTCAATTGAATTGTTCACATTATAGGTCACATTAAAAGTGGAAAAAATTCTGACATGATTTATCTTTGTCTCATTCTTTTACATCACAATAACCTGGCATTTTAACAGGGGTGTTGTGACTTTTTATATCCACTGTACATTTCAGTCCTTGAAATAAGGGGACTGTTTATGAATATGGTTGCAATTCCAGAAATGTTCATACAATATTTCTGTTCAACCCCTTGAATTAAAGCTGAAAATCTGCACTTCAATTGCATGCCAGTTGTTTCATTTCAAATCCATTGTGATGGCGTACAAAGCCAGAATAAAGAAAATTGTGTCAGTGTCCAAATATTTCCGGACCTGACTGTGTGTACATATATACAGCTCTGGAGAAAAATAAGAGACCACTGCACCTTTTTCTTTCCTTTCCAAAAAACTCGAAAAGGAAGGTTTTGAGTGGGGAACAGAAGGGTTAAAATATAGAGACCACTGCAAACTGAACATTTCTGTTCTTCATTCAAAACTTTCCTTTTCAACTTATTTGGAAAGTAAAAAAAAAGCTGCAGTGGTCTTTTATTTTTTTCAAGAGCTGTATATACATACAGCATATGTATATACATACCTCTGGGAAAAAATAAGAGACCACTCCTTATTTTTCTTAAATCAGCATCTCTACATGTATGGCAGCCATTCCATTCCAGTGTCTGTTAAATTCCAACACGGGCACACCTCATTTTACTCAATGAGGTACTGATTAGGGGATTACCTGAACCAAATCTAATTTTACAAGGAAAAGTATAAAAACCACTGCTGTGGTCATCACTATCCTCTTGAAATAGGACCAGCTGGATGGCAAAAACAGTGCAAGTAGTACCTCAAATGTAATTTGAATAAAAAATAACTATTCACCATGACAAAAGAGTTGAAAAGAAAAGCTTTGAGTGAGGAAAAGAAGGGTTCAATTCTGGCTTTACTGGCAGAGGGATACAGTAAATTTTCAGGTTGCTTCTACCCGGAAAATTTCAAAGACGGCGGTTCATAAGAACAAGATCAAGCAGCAGACATTGGGGACAACAAAGCTACAGACTGGCAGAGGGCGAAAACTACTGTCCACTGACCGAGATGACCGTCATCTCATTCGAATGTCACTCAACAACCATAGGATGAAATCAAGTGACCTACAAAAATAATGGCAAACAGGACCTGGGGTGAAGTGCACGGCTAGGACGGTTCGAAACAGGCTTCTAGGGGCAGGGTTGAAGTTGTGCAAAGCTAAAAAAAAAAGCCCTTCATCAATGAGAAGCAAAGAAGAGCCAGACTGAAGTTTGCAAAAGACATAAGGATTGGACCGTAGAGGAATGGAGTAAGGTCATCTTCTCTGACGAGTCAAATTTTCAGCTTTGGCCAACACCTGGTCATCTAATGGTTAGACGGAGACCTGGAGAGACCTACAAGCCACAGTGTCTCGCACCCGCTGTGAAATTTGGTGGAGGATCGGTGATGATCTGGGGATGCTTCAGCAAGGCTGGAATCGGGCAGATTTGTCTTTGTGAAGGATGTATGAATCAAGCCAAGTACAAGGTTATCCTGGAAGAACACCTGCTTCCTTCTGCTCTCACAATGTTCCCCAACTCTGAGAATTGTTTTTTTCCAGCAGGACAATGCTCCATGCCACACAGCCAGGTAAATCAAGGTGTGGATGGAGGACCACCAGATCAAGACTCTGTCATGGCCAGCTCAATTTCCAGACCTGAACCCCATTGAAAACCTCTGGAATTTGATCAAGAGGAAGATGGATGGTCACAAGCCATCAAACAAAGCTGAGCTACTTTAATTTTTGTGCCGGGAGTGGCATAAAGTCACCCAACAGCAATGTGACAGACTGGTGGAAAGCATGCCAAGACGCATGTAAGCTGTGATTAAAAATCAGGGTTATTCCACCAAATATTGATTTCTGAACTCTTCCTAAGTTAAAACATTAGTATTTTGTTGTTGAAAATTGAATATGAATTTGTTTTATTATGCAATATTTGAGGTCTGAAAACAATGTATCTTTTTTTGGTTATTTTGGCCAGTTGTTGTTTTCTACAAATAAATTAACTCTAAATGACAATATTTTTATTTGAAATTTGGGAGTAATGTCGTCAGTAGTTTATAGAACAAAACAAAACTGTTCATTTTACTCAAACACATACCTATTAATAGTAAAACCAGAGAAACTGATAATTTTGCAGTGGTCTCTTAATTTTTTCCAGAACTGTATATACACACTACTCAACTAAATTAAGGGAACACATAATCATCATAATATAACACTAAGTCAATCAAAGTTCAGGGATATAAATCTTTCCATTTAGGAAGCATAAGCGATTGTGAATCACTGTCACCTGTTTTTGTGCAAATGAAAGTAAGAACAGGTGCACTGGAGAGGGATCAGCAAGACAACCCCCAAAAAGGGAATGGTTTTGCAGGTGTTGGCCACAGACAATAGCTCTATTCTTATCCTTCCTGACTGATTTTTCTCTAGTTTTGCTAATGTCCTTGTCACTACTGGTAGCATGTGGCAGTAGCTGTAGCCCATTCTGGTTGCACAAGCAGTCCAGCTACTCCAGGATGGCACATCCATGCTTGCCGTCGCAAGAATGTTTGCTGTGTCTCCCAGTACAGTCTCAAGAGCATGGAGGAGATACCAGGAGACAGGCTGTTACACGAGGAGAGCTGGACAGAAAGGGTGTAGAAGGGCATCAACCCAGCAGCAGGACCAGTATCTGCTCCTTTGTGCGAGGAGGAACAGGAGGAGCACTGCCTGAGTCCTACAAAATGACCTCGTGTGGTCTACCGGTCTGACCAACCTATCAGAAACAGACTCCATGAGGGTGGCATGAGGGCCCGACGTCCTCTAGTGGGACCTGTGCTCACAGCCCAGCACCATGCAGCTCGATTGGCATTTGTCAGAGAACACTAGAATTGGCAGGTCCGTTATTGACACCCCGTTCTCTTCACAGATGGGAACAGGTTTACACTGAGCATGTATGCTCAGTGTAAACCTGCAACATCATCCAGCATGACCGGTTTGGCAGTGGTTAAGTGATCTTCCGGGGAGGCATATCTTTGGAGGGTTTCACAGACCTCCATGTGCTAGCCAACGATACCCTGACTGCTGTATTGTACGGGGATTAAATACTCAGACCAATCATCAGATCTTACGATGGTGCAGTGGGCACTGGGTTCCTCCTGGTGCAGGACAATGCCCGGCCTCATGTGGCTAGAGTGTGTAGGAAGTTACTGATGCCCTGATCCAGGTCTGGGAGGAGATCCTCCATGACACCATCCGCCGTCCCATCAGGAACATGCACAGACATTGTCAGGAGTGCATACAGGTACGTGGGGGCCATACATGCAATTGAGTCACATTATGTGTTTTACGTCATTTTGTTTTTACGAATTACACAATGTACAGTAAAGATTTTGATCTTTAATATATTTCCTTCATCGAGACCCGATGTGTGATTTAAGTGTTTCATTATTTTTTTTAATCATTTATTCCATTAAGATTTTACTTTGTTAAGCATTAACTTTTAAGCAGTAATCCATGACGTCCTGTTTCAGTGGGGTTTAAATATGAGGTGATACAGAGGCCATATTCCATTATTCATACATCAACATTGGAAAGATAAGAAAACACACAAATCAAATGAGGGAAAAGTGTGTTGATCTTCATAAGTCAAGGAATGGCTATAAAAAATAGCTACTCACCTGAAAATACCAATATCTACTGTTAGGGCAATGCTAAAATACTTCAAAGCAACCAGAACTGTTACAAACTTACCTGGAAGAGGACCCAAGTTTATTTTCCCCCCATGCACAGTGATCTTTCCCCCAAAGATCACTGTTGGCGATTATCAGAGGAGAGAATTATCTTGTGGTCACGAAGTCTCCAAAACTACCATTAGATGCCACCTCCATGCCAAAAAATTATTTGAAAGCCTTGACAAATGCCATTCCTGTCATTACACCACAAATGTAAGTGTGTGGAGTATGCTAACACTACTGGAACCTTGACTGGAACCGAGTGCTATGGTCAGATGAAACAAAAATTTAGCTTTATGGCAACAAACACTCAAGGTGGTTTTGGCGTAAACAGAAGGGTGGCTATCCCAAAAAGAACCTGATCCCCACTGTTAAGTATGGTGGAGGTTCTGTGATGTTGTGGGGTTGTTTTTCCTCCATAGGACCTGGGAACCTTGTTAGGGTACATGGCATCATGAACGTCCTGAAATACCAGGACCTTTTAAATCTGAATCTGGCTGCCTCTGCCAGGAAACTAAAACTGGGTCATTATTGGATCTTCCAGCAGGACAATGGCCCTCATTCATGAAACATTCTCAGAAAATATCTCAGATTCGAATGTTGGGAGAGACTTACGATAATCTCTAAGTGTGATTTATGAAACTGTCGCACCTGGTCGAAATGAGCGTAGATGTCATTGCAGATTGATATATCGGATAAAGCCGTGGACGCGAGAACACGCTATACCTGTCCTTATTTACATATGACACACCCGTAATTTATGCGGGTGTGGCGATCAGCAACCTATGAATTGACAGATTTCAACATAAATTATAGCCTGAAACAGATCATTAAACATTCGTCATTCTCCATGACGAAATCAGCGCAGTTACAGAACACTTTTGTGTCTCAGACCAGAGCCGAAGTCCTTCAAAAGAGCAAACTCTGCCATCATTAGGGTAACTGCTTGACCCAGAACTACTGGTTTATTTATCCTCTCACTAAGTCAATTTAAAACCTGTTACCTAATCAAGATGTCAGCCACCGAAATTAACGACCATTTATGATCTCCAAGTATGTCAATATGGCCTGAGTGTCTTAGGAAAAGCAAGGCAAAGCAAGTTTATTTGTCTAGCGCATTACATACACAAAGGCATTTCAATCCTTACAAACGCCTGAACAACAGAAATAAGTGAAAATGCAGAATAAAGGGAAATAACAAAAATATATAACAATAGCCTACAGCAGTGGTACAATATTTAATAATGTGGTATGTTTGTATTTGTTATATTCCTCGTCAACTTATTTTATATTACCTTTTACTATATTTACAATTGTGATTGTTGTTACTGAGGCTGTTACGATGGTTGTTTTTCGTGATAATGATGGTATTATTGAGAATCAAGCATGATCTTATTTTTTGACGTTGGTTTACATGGTCTCCGACCAGACATGAATTTGATCGTAAGGATACAACAAAGATAATATTGATGAATACCAGCTCTGTCGGTGAAATGATCGTATGATCATTTTAAGATCAAATTTTAGGATCATCTTACACATGTTTCATGAATGAGGGCCAATGATCCTAAACACATGTCCAAATCAACACAAAAATGGTTCACTGAACACGAAATCAAGCTTCTGCCATGGCCATCTCAGTCCCCTGACCTAAACCCCATTTAAAACATGTGGGCTGAGCTGAAGAGGAGAGTGCATAAGAGAGGATCAAGGACCCTGGATGATCTGGAAACATTCTGCGAAGAGGAACGGTCTCAGACTCCTTGCTCTCTGTTCTCCAACCTTATTAGATGGTACAGGAGAAGACTCAGTGCTGTTTTATTGGCAAAGTGAGACTGTACAAATTATTAAATGCAGGGGTGTAAATAATCATGGCACATATGCTTTTGTTAGAAATAATTATTTCTTGATAACAGACATTTTTTCTCAAAATAAGTTGACTTCGATTAAAGGTTGAATGTTTCTCATTTTTTTCAGCGTGGCATTAAGCTAATTCACAAACAGTGAATTTTTTATAACCTTTAATAGGGGTGCCAATAATTGTGGAGATCACTGTATATAATATCTGAATGTCATAATAAATATATCCAGTTTAAGTCAATTTCAGGAAAAAAGAAGGGCATATTAACAAATATTGTCTAAGCTAACATCTTTCTAAAATACGCATGTCATTTTGTAAAGTAAACTTGGGAATAGGATGGTGGATATTTTTTTTCGCTATAGACTATTCCCCAAGTTGTTGCTGCAAATAAGAAAGTGTTGTTAGTCAATTTAACTGGTAAAATACCAATAAATAAAGTAAAAAAATTATGGCCTGGAGTTATATTCAACAGTTACGCTTGTTCTGTGTAATTTTTCATTACTTTAAGAATGAATGAGCAACAGAGGAAGCTAGTAAAATCAATCGCAGGTTTCTGAGTCTGGCACCACTGACTGATCCTGTGCATTGCTTTGTCTGCATTACAGATGATATTGTCAGGTTGCAGTTAACTGGAATACAGACGTGACAACAATGTTGGAAGAAATAGACCCCAGATGACCTCTTATAATGGGTATAAATGTTCCTTTAGTCTTTCTGCTAGTGTGAGTAAAAGTAAATTAAAAGAGGCATCAATCTCGTTGTTGAGTCCATGCAGGCTCAATTGCCTTCTACTTAGTCAAAAACAAACGTGGATGCACGCAGCTACGCATGCACACACACATATACACACACACACACTCACTCACTCACTTACTTACATAAAATATAGATTTTAGTAATTTCCCCAGGAGCCCAGAAGTAGCCCAATATGTAGAAAATAGGGTGCAATTTGGGATTGTCGCTATATCCAATTCTGTTCTGTTCATTCAAAGTATTCTGAGGTAGTATTGAAAGTTGGTATGTATGGTTTCTAAAGCCATTGGCTATGTTTACTAACACTATTTTGAGGACTAATGTCACTAAACTACATTGTACTTTGCCATTGTGCTCCACAGCGCTCATTACTAGATCATTTCGTGTTGCCTGCCTGTGCTGCAGCTGTATATCATGGATCTATGTTTCCTTATAAATAGTAAATTATGATAAATATACATAGAAGTGCATTAATCTTATTTATGATTGACAGTCCAATTTTTGAAAGTGCTGATTATCCCATTTTCTCTGAAAGTGATTAACAGTTAATGGTCAGCATATTTCATTACTTCATTCAGTATGTCTCTCCACAGCTGAGAAATTCTGCTGGGGATGACGGATGGATGCTCATATGAAAAATACTATAGAATACAATACTCTAAATACTGTGGTATTGCTATGTTACTATAATGTACATTTTTGATTATATAAATGATCGGTCAATGGATTTTCCATACCCCCCTTTAATCCAATTCCCAAATTTGTCATAATACCTAATTGAACTAACAAACCTGTCTCATTGGAACTCCTAACAAATTCAGTAGAGTTGAAGAAATCATAAGCACCATGACATTCTGCTTTCCAGCACACTGCTCTTCCATCCAGGACAACGTGTGTGTCAATGAGTGTGAGGATCAACACCTGACGACATCACTTACCTTTTCAGGCACCTAAGGGAGTTTATTAAATCCCCTTTGGCAATACTCTGTAGGCAGTTCTAACCTGTTTGCATCGCCCGTGGGGATTACCAGTCGCTTGTCTGCTTGCGGCACAGTCAAGGCTCAAATCTAGACTGTGATGGTCAGTTTGGTGCTACGAAACTTTCACACTGCTTGAGCTGACTGTTCTCTGTACTCACCCTCTTAGATCTGTCGCTGCCTTCAGATCCACCTCGACACCGTCTACACTGCATGCACAATTATTAGGCAAGTATTCTGATTGTATCATTTTTTCTATGCACATTTTCCAACTCCAAACCATATAAACTTGAATGCTCATTGGATTGAATCATTTTCAGGTAAAATGTATTGGTGTAATGAGGGAGGGTGTGGCAACAGTGAATAACACCTTATATCAAGGTGTGCATAATTATTAGGCAGCTTCATAACCTCAGGTAAAATGGGCCAAAAAAGAGATTTAACTGACACTGAAGTCAAAAATTGTAAAATGCTTTTCAGACGGATGCAACACTCTTGAAATAACTAAACTATTGAGGCGTGACCACCGGACAATCAAAGGTTTTGTTGCGAATAATCAACTGGGGTGCAAAAAACGCATGGAGAAGAAAAGATGCAAATTAACTGCAAAAGACTTGAGAATAATTAAACGTGAAGCTACCAGGAACCCATTATCCTCCAGGTGCCATCATATTCCGGAACTGCAACCTACCTGGTGTGTCCAGAAGTACAAGGTGTCAAGTGCTCAGAGACAAGATTTGAAATGTACTGTATAGATTGGGCAAAGAAATACCTGAAGACAGATTTTAAAAAAGGTTTTATGGACAGATTAATTGAGAGTGATGACTCTTGATGGACCAGGTGAATGGGCTCGTGGCTGGATCACTAATAGACACACGGCACCACATCAGCCAGCCAGGTGGAGGAGGGGTAATTGTATGGGCTGCTGTCATTAAGGATGAGGTAGTTGGACCTTTTCGGAACGGACTGAAACTCAACTCCCATACCTACTGCCAGTTTCTGGAAGATACGTTATTCAAACAGTGGTACAGGAATAAGTCCTCAGCATTCATCAAGGCCATGATCTTCATGCAGGACAATGCTCCATCATATGTATCCAAGTACTCCCCTGCTTGGCTAGCCAGCAAGGGCCACAAAGATGCCCAAATAATGAACTGGCCCCCTTCCTTACCTGACTTAAATCCTATTGAGAACATGTGGGCCCTTCTCAAACGTGAGATAAACAGTCAGGGAAGACAATACACCTCTTTGAACAGCATATGGGAGGCTGTGGTTGCTGCTTCATCGAAAGTATGGAAGGCTCATGGCAGTTATTGAAAAGAAGGGTGGTTATACTGGTCACTGAATATTTTAGAAAGGACAAAAATTTTAATTAACTGTAATTTTGTGTTACTTGTTTGTTACACTTGCTTTAAAAATTGAGAATAAACACGTGAGTTGGGAGAAATCTTTGTTTTAATTAGTTGTTCTGCATTCTTATGTATTCCCCTGAGAAAGATCAAAACTAAGTTTTCCTTTGTTTAACATTCAGGTTTGAGGTTCAATGATATTTTGGATTGACATAAAGCATTGTGATTGTTCAACAATAAATACATCTTGAGAAATACGATTTGCCTAATAATTGTACACGCAGTGTAACTCCGCATACTGTTGTATTGAATCTTACCTGGCAGGCCGCTTCTACCAGGTGACATGGAGAGGATCTGTGTCTGCTCTACAGTCTCTCAAAATAGGTGTCCCCAAGGGCTCAGTTGTAGGCCCTCTCCTTTTGTCTCTGTACAGATTGTTTTTTTTTCCTCTCACAGTTCTTCGGAATAATACTGGACATGTAGCCTTCTTGTGGAATGGGCACTAGACATATTGCTTGACTTTCCAAATAATATTGAACACCTAGCCTGACTGTCAAAGTTAAGCTGGATACATGCACAACTCAACAATGCCTTTAAGACCAAAGATTTTTTTTTTTACTTCAAACACTTTGAACACACACAAGTAGCCCACCGATTTTAATGGCACTACGGTGACCGTTAATTTAGTGCAACAATGTTAGAACAACATGCATTCGCGAAGATTTTTCACCTCAACACGCAACATATGGCATGATGCCAAACTAAAACAGAGCTCTATGTAAAGCAGAAACTTTGACTACCTGTTTTAGACTAAGGTACTGTCCTGAGCACCGCAGTCTCCTCCATCTTTCAATGTTCTTCAGCTCCATCTCCCATAGATCCAACTAATCGATAATGAAGTTCATTGTCAACTATTTTTACAATCAAAGTTTTGATCAACTAGTTGTCACCCTACAATCAGCACATAATGTGGATATATATTGCCATATATATCCACTGTCCACTGTCTGTCTGGCAGGACATACAGCCTGTCAGACAGGGACTGGACACCTAGCCTGACACTGGCCTGACTGTAAGGCTAACACAGGTCTTCTAGACTGTGTTCTATGGAGGTGCCACATTGATGGCATCTTCCAAAATTACAATAGGCTGCCCCTTTCTTGCAAACTCTCTAAAATGTATTTTATTATTCATAAATATTGTCATAACCCTAAATTACACATATGGCCAAAGTTTATTCGATACAGTAAATATATTCTGTCCCCTGCGTGTGTGCCTGGCACGGATTGACAGATAGCTTAACAGAGGCGGAGTAGTCAAAAATAGTTTCAGAAAGACTTAACTCTGTTGACGTTTTTCCATTCATCACGTGAAACAGAAATGACAAATAAAAGGCTGGGCATATAATGATGCCAATTCAACACAGGTTGTAAAGATGTATATATGCAAATACATGTAAATATAGCAAATGCTATATAAATGTAAAATAATAAAAAAATAACTATGCAAATGAAATAACATGTACACTGGTAATGATACATATTGCTTTAGCTAGCACAAGAGTGCACAGAAACCCAGTGGGCTGTTTGTTACACAGGGCCACAAATCAATCACTTTACACAATACACACAGAAAAGTTGGTAATCAATATCCATAACTCCATCACTTCCAAGCGAAGCTTCTCCAGGGCTTAACGCGAAAAGATGGAAAAGGATTATAATAGTCTTGCAAAGGAAACAACACTGTCTAAGACGTGCTAAAATGAGAAAATGGCCGATAATGAACTATGACCTAAGTCACATGACCATAAGGAACAATCAGAAACCTTAAGTGACCTTTGACCAGGGAGCAGTTAAAATGACTTTACTGCTACACAAATTACCACTAGGGGTGAAGAGATGGAACTGAAATTCAGTATGAAATGCAGGACATAATAAAATACTATACATTTATTGCAGAAAAAGAGAAAAATATGCATGTATTTGGATGGCTTACCTTTAATTGACTGCTGTAATATATTGAACTTGTTCTGTCTATTTATTCTAATTAAACAGATGCAGAGTCTAAAACAATGGCCAGAGAAATGTAATAAAAACCTTAGTGAATACAGCTTCCAAGAAAAAATCTGCTGGCCAGCAAATGGGAGTATTTTCATTGGTTCAAAATGCATTAAATGAATCAGTTTGCAGAACGTAGTGACAGTTGTAGAGGATGTTAGGCATGCTAAGAAAAACTTACAAGTGCGTAGGAAAGGCTATCGTTTATGTTGGAATCAGCTCTAATAAGAATCTACAATGCATATTTAGTCCTCTGTTCCTGTATGTCAAATCTAATAATGTCACTGTACCATCAGTCTTCATGTGAGCTTAATCTCTTTAGGGCTGTGTGCCTTGTGGAAGCTCAGAGAATATAAATATTTTCCATTGCCAAAATAAATATTTATTTTATGTTTTATGGAAAATACAGCACTGAAATGTTTGCATTTTAGCTATCGCCCTTTTCCAGTGGAATTAGTGCTATTAACACTTTTTTTCACATTGTCGACTCTGGAATTGAAATCAGAAAACCTTTGGTTACTGGTCCAACTGTCTAAACCCTAAGACCTGCGATGACCTTATGCTTCACCATGGCAGTGCTAATATTTTTTTTCCAAAGGTTATTGTGAGAAGTGACTATGGTTTTACATAGGGCATATTTGACATCAGGCCGCAGTGGGTATGATGTGGACGCAGGATTAGCACCCATTGAGCTCTTCTAAATTACCCTGTCATCAACAGGCTAATGCAGAATATCTTTCCTACAGGGCTGTGCAGAGGGGATTACAGTGGCAGCTCTATGACAGCTCATCAGTTGCTTTTAATATGCCATCCATTGCGCTTGTTATAGCATTGTTGAAAACTGCCACTGTAAATGAGGATTCAGGAGGGCAGCTTAATTTCAGAAACAATAACAACAAGTATTGGCCGACTATGCTACCTTTTGTGACTTTGCATTTCTGGAAAGATCTACTGACAGAAGTTCTTTATGTCTGACGTTTGAAGGGAGCATCAGAAAAAAAAGACACAATTTGCATGATACCCTTTTAATTCTGGAGACTTTTTACTCTCTTTCAAGAATAGTAGCGACGGGGAGATAATATAGTCCTACATTTAGACATTTAGTGTGCCCTTACTGAGATAAGGTCTTCTTAGCTCCCTGCAAATGAAAAGGGGTGAGAATGTAGGCACACATAACGAATCCCTTGAACAGAGTCTCTTTTTTACGGAAACCAATTATTTGTGAATACTCAATGAGTTTGCGAGAAAGATCAGCAAACAATAACCCATGGAAAGACAGGCAGGAAGACAGATATTTGTTCACCGGAGGAGAGCCAAGGGAAACACAATTAGTCTGTCACACTTGAGCCATCTAGCTCTCCATCCTCATAGTGAAAATGTTGCACCAAAAAGGATCATTGTTTTGAGTGTCATCACTGTGTTTGTGATTGCTGCCTGAATTATATAAATACAGTTGAGTCTAAACATGTCAATGTTTGGAACTGCCTTTCGTACTGTCTTTTATTAGTGAATACAATTATATGGTTGGCCATAAAATAAATAATTTGCAATAACCTGTTTTGTATCAACATGGAATTAAAAACTATCCATCTAATTGCCATCTTGTCAAAAGCCTGAGATTTGTCGGGAACAATTCACTGAATATTCGGTAGGTGCCAAAAAAGAAATCACTGTAACAATGCTCCAAGAACAACATCCTATAACACAAGTTCTCTCCCAACTGTCCCCTGCTGGATCACCTGCAATAAGATACAAAGCAACATCTCCTGCACCTGAGATGAAATCACAGGACCGCCGTCTGGGGTCTAAGAGCTCTTGACAGAATATTCCCATTTGGGACACCCATCAGCATACATCCAGGTTTTCTTTAGGAAAATGTGTTACTGGACCTTTTCTACAGCTTTATTTAAATTTATCTGACATTTGAAATGTATGCAAATAGGGATTACCCATTAAAGCATCCAACCATTGTGCTAAAATGATAAAAATCACATCTAGATGATACACCCTTCTTAACAGAATAAAAACTAGCCAGTGTTAAGCAAGCGTTAAGAAAATGAATAAGAACAATGTTCTTATTGTAAACACTGTGCCCCCTCAGTGATGTCAACTTGGTCTACCACCGCAGTCTGAAAATGATATTTCTATATACAAGATTGACGAAAGGTAAATCCTGAATCAAAGTTGAGTTCAGACAATTTGGACTCCCTCCAATCCCAAGGCCCGTGGCAATGTTTCTTTTTGTCACCCCCCCACCCCACCCCACGATGGCAGCCCTGGACAAACAGAAAAAATAACATACGCACACATACACTCGCACACACACACACGTCCACTCTACTGGCCCTGTGTGCCCCATCTGTGGGAACCTGATGACAAACCTCAAATGTAATCATCCACAGGCAAACATGGCAATGATGTATGAGTCTCCATCTCGGACACTTATGTTGCCATCTCGCATTGTGATGAATTACCCCGCCTGTGATCTCCACAATCCAGTCATCTGGCTGGGGCAATAAAATGGATATACAAAAATAAAGCAAACCTGACGTGAGGAGTAGAAAGGAAAACAGAAATAGCCTATTTTTGTTTCGGGGAAGAAACTCTTGCTTGGGCAGTGATCTATGAGTGTACTGTATATCTCCAGCACACTTCTTGTGGTGTGAGTATTAGTCCTCTAGTTGTACTGTACTCTTCCATTATCAGTTTGGCTGCCTTCAGTTCTCTGTATCTAGTCAGGTGGGAAAGAAGTGCATATAGCTCGCATGCATTTTTGCAGAAGTTAACATTATTCAGTGCTCATTTGGATTGACATAGAGTACATTACACAAGATAACTTCAATAACGCAGACTCAGTGACAATTTTTGTCAAGTAAATTACAATCAACTCCATGGATTACGATGGAGTTGAGCTGCGATTAGTGATGGCGGAATGAAACTGACCTAACATAAAATAAAAATAAACTTTAAAAAAATAAAACTATATCTTTTAACACTCAAAGACTTGACATCAAAAATATGTAGTTGTTGATACACTAATCGCCCACTCAACTCCAGTATATTATAAATTGTGGAGTTGAGTTTAATTTTTGAAAAAATGTCCAATATTGAAACATTGTGTGACCAGAGGTACAGTTATCAGACTATGGCTACATCCCAAATGGTAACACTATTCCTTACACAGTTCATTACCTACAGTACGTCAGTAGTTCCCTTGGACCTGGTTGAACGTAGTAGACAATATACAAAATAATGCCATATTTATGATGCAGACAGAGATTTGGATGGGAGACCAACTATGGGTTGCTACGCAATAACATAGCTGTCTATATTATTTTAGCATCCTTCTTTGATGTTCCGTCTCTCTACTTAAAAAAAAGAGAAAGGCAGCCATTACTTGGCACTCTCCCCAAGACCTGTCTCTCAATGAGTAGCAGGCGGTCCAAATGATTAAAAATCATCTGTATTTGCTAATAAACAAGACTGCTCTCTGTTGATAAATATTTGGATGTTTCCTTTCTGTATGTAATTGGAGAGGCAGTGGTTGTTTTTCTGCTATTGTACACTGGTAATGACTGCGACAGTTCCCAGGGGATGGAGACTGCGGTGACTGTGGATTTGTCCCAAATCACACTCCATTTAATAAACTATATAGGGAATAGGGGGCTATTTGGGATTCATACACATGGTGAGATGGTTATTGTGGGATTATATAGAGATCAGAGGTCATGCTGTCTGAAAGCAAAGTTTTTATACCTTATCAGCAGTGTAGGCCAACTGTGCCTATCTTTCCTAATGATGTTTCTGATATATCCCTCCATAACATATTTTAATAAATTATGTTCTAAAGTCTACTACTGATGCAAGTAACAATCACAATTTAATACATGGTATATTGGTATATTGGGAATATGTACTGAAATTTAACTGTAATTATACGGCATATTCTATTTAATTTCCTATACTGTAGGGCATGAAGGAACTGGAATTTGACCCGTTTTAGATTAATTCCAAATTGTCAATGAATTAATGTAACAAATGAATTTAATATATATAAAGTATTAAAATTACAGTACAAGTATCAAAGATAAAAGTTCTCCAGCGGTTCAAGATGTTTGCAAGAGCAAAGATGGAGGTCCAAGTGAGGAAAATACAAGCGAGAGCTTCCCCAAACCCCGCTCTGGTTTATGTCCTAAAACTAATGCCATGGGGGTTGGTTTACTGAACAAAGGATAACAAACTAGTCCTGAAGAACAGAACCCTTATCAATTAGGGACACATTCCGAAAAGTTCTGGGGCCATCTCATAAGACTGAGTGGTGTTACAGTGGATATAAAAAGTCTACATACCCCTGTTAAAATGCCAGGTTTTTGTGATGTAAAAGAATGAGACAAAGATAAATCATGTCAGAACTTTTTCCACTTTTAATGTGACCTATAATGTGAACAATTCAATTGAAAAACAAAATGAAATCTTCGAGGGGGAAAAATGAAAAATAAAAACCTTACAATAACCTGGTTGCATATGTGTGCACACCCTCTTATAACTGGGGATGTGGCTGTGTTCAGAATTAACCAATCACATTCAAACTCATGTTAAATAGAAGTCATTACACACCTGTCATCATTTAAAGTGACTCTGATTAATCACAAATAAAGTTCAGCTGTTCTAGTATGATTTTCCTGACATTTTCTTAGTTGCATGTCAGAGCAAAAGCCATGGCCCGCCGAGAGCTTCCAAAGCATCAGAGGGATCTCATTGTTGAAAGATATCAGTCAGGAGAAGGGTACAAAAGAATTTCCAAAGCATTAGATATACCATGGAACACAGTGAAGACAGTCATCATCAAGTGAAGAAAATATGGCACAACAGAGACATTACCAAGAACTGGACGTCCCTCCAAAATTGATGAAAAGACGAGAAGAAA
>JACXGI010016139.1:0-16303 GCA_016801175.1 Esox masquinongy | reverse complement strand
GCCATGACAGGGTCTTGATCTGGTGGTCCTCCATCCACACCTTGATTGACCTGGCTGTGTGGCATGGAGCATTGTCCTGCTGGAAAAAACAATTCTCAGAGTTGGGGAACATTGTCAGAGCAGAAGGAAGCAGGTGTTCTTCCAGGATAACCTTGTACTTGGCTTGATTCATGCATCCTTCACAAAGACAAATCTGCCCGATTCTAGCCTTGCTGAAGCATCCTCAGATCATCACCAATCCTCCACCAAATTTCACAGTGGGTGCGAGACACTGTGGCTTGTAGGCCTCTCCAGGTCTCCGTCTAACCATTAGACGACCAGGTGTTAGACAAAGCTGAAAATTTGACTCGTCAGAGAAGATGACCTTACTCCATTCCTCTACAGTCCAATCCTTATGGTCTTTTGCAAAATTCAGCCTGGCTCTTCTTTGCTTCTCATTGATGAAGGGCTTTTTTCTAGCTTTGCACGACTTCAGCCCTGCCCCTAGGAGCTTGTTTCGAACTGTCCTCACCGTGCACTTCACCCCAGCTGCTGTTTGCCATTCTTTTTGTAGGTCACTTGATGTCATCCTATGGTTGTTGAGTGACATTCGAATGAGTTGACAGTCATCTCGGTCAGTGGACAGTCGTTTTCGCCCTCTGCAAGTCTGTAGCTTTGTTGTCCCCAATGTCTGTTGCTTGACCTTGTTCTTATGAACCGCCATCTTTGAAATTTTCAGTATGGAAGCAACCTGATGCTCACTGTATCCCTCTGCCAGTAAAGCCAGAATTTATCCCTTTTTTTCCTCACTCAAGCTTTTCTTTTCAGCTTTTTTGTCATGCTGAATAGTTATTTTTTTATTGAAATGACCTTTGATGTACTACTTGCACTGTTTTTGCCATCCAGCTGGTCCTATTGCAAGGGGATAGTGATGACCACAGCAGTGGTTTTTATACTTTTCCTTGTTAAATTAGATTTGGTACCTAATCAGTACCTCATTAAGTAAAATGAGGTGTGCCTGTGTTGGAATTTAACAGACACTGGAATGGAATGGCTGCCATACATGTGGAGATGCTGATTTAAGATAAATTAGGAGTGGTCTCTTAATTTTTTCCAGAGCTGTATATATATATATATATATATATATATATATATATATATATGTATGTATATATATATATATATGTATGTATATGTATATATATAAGTATTTGTCGCCCTCTGCCGGTTTTTTGGGATATCCTGGGAATGAGTAACGTTGAAATTATGACGCTTGACGCAAAATGCGGAAGCAAACCGTTTAGCAGGTGTTAGCTACACAATAATAATTATATTTGTTTTACCGTGGAGGATACTTCTCAAGTAATAATACAGGTAATTTAGACTGTTTTCTAGTACACGTTTATCAATGGCCTTTAACGAAGTATCAACAATGACAACAGTGTGAGTGAAATAACTGGTTGTCGGATGTGACCGTCTCCCTGTCGAACGTAGTTTAGCTAGCTAGTATAGTTAGCCAGTTACCTTGCAACCTTTCTCTGTAGGAACTACCACTAGCTAGCTTGCTAACAAGCTAAAATGCGGTTATCCAACGCCTGCTAAGGATTTAGTTCGTTGGCTTATCTCCCCTCCTAGAGAATAGTGTACAGTATGAGTAAGTCCAAGGTTAAGGAAACAAGCTAGCTAAATAATTTGTGTTTAGCTGCCAGCATTCTGTCAAAGTGAACTACTTCTCAATGTTAGACTTAGAAAGTGGAACCAAAGAGATTGAACCTTCAAGTGCGAGCTCAAGGTTTATGACCTGGTAGGGAAAGCCTGTTTCAGTCACTAGTAGTTGTCGATATCTACAGTAGCTAACCTGTGTTCCTGTAGTAGCTTTATGTGATTCTTATTGTTGTTATACGTAGATTAATACTTTGGTGGTAGTTGTTTTCAGAGTGAGTTAACAGGTAAGGCAGACTCTGTCTTGGCCAATCCTCTTACAATGTTACAAGATCAGACTTGATCTAACCTAATGTAGCAGGCGTTCTAAGAAACGCCTGCAATTGGATTCCCCATATAATGATCTTGACACGAAGAAAATAACATCTTGGGGGAGATTATTTTCTGCCCTTTTAATCAACCAAGTTACTGTAGTAGAGGAGTTAAGGGGGAGTGCAATTTTGTTGATGTCAAAATGTGAAATCAAGTCACTGCTTTCTTTCCATTACCCCTGAACACCAGAACCTATTTTAGGGAGCAGTGGTAGTTACCTCAGCTAATCTCCTTCCTGGCTAAAAACAATTAAGCTTTAGAGTATCGTACCTGCCCTGTGGCTGAATATCACTTAGCTTTATTGCAAAGCATTTTATTTATCTATGCTAATGCAATCTAATACGTTTTAATACATTATTATAACATCTAGATTTTGTGATGTAACTATATTTTCTACAGTGTAGTTGTTGTAAAACAAAGTTTTGTGTATTTTTAGCTTTTGCAGGTCTACTGCATTTAGATTCGACCCTTGCCCCTGGTTTTGGTAGTGCAGACTGGAGGTGCCTAACCACGGTGTTTGATGATTGTTTTGAAACTCAGTGTCTTCTTCTCTTCTTCCTAGGATGGCACAGTTGGGTGCCATAGCCTCAATAATATGTGCAATTGGAGGTGCATCTCTCTTCGCCTCTGTGCACAAGATTGAGGAGGGACATACTGGAGTTTACTACAGGTCTGTCAGACTTTTTTCTGCTGTGATTGTTTTTTTGTACTGTGTTATGCCTAAATTCCATAGATATAGAAACAAACAGATATTGACAGATGTACAGTAAACATTTGGCATTGGACACTTAGGATGATGGGCGAAGAAAGGCTTTATTTGTGAGGTATCTCCATTAGCCCCAATACAGGGAGCTTGGGAGGACCTGCCCTACGTCCTGTGTTAGGAACTCGTAGTTGGATGAGTTCAACGAACATGCTTTCTGTGGTATATGATTGTGAACAGTTTTGGCAGTGTTCACGTTAAGTGGCCAGCGTTAATAGGTATTTATTTTCCCTTTTTATTTTTTGTAAATCATTTGCATATAGTCAGATTTTTTGCCAGTTATATTAATATTTTGAACTTTGATACAAAAGCAATTAAGTTACAGCATTCTCAATACCTATTTTGATATCAAGGCAAAAGAGTGTAATAAATCAAGTGTATTTTGTTTTTTCAATTATCATTAAAACATGGAAAAATGCTCAGTGCTTAGAAAATACATTACAATAAGAGGGAAACGCTGTACGCATTATCATCTGTAGACCAACTGATGCTTTATAGATGCTAAAACATGGGGTTATAAAGTATTTGAAATATTTGTGCGCAAGTGTGATAAACAGTGACCACAAATGTAAATTGAATTGGGTTGAAAAAGTATAGCTAGAGTAGTCATATGGTGGGAGTCCAGTCCGGTATTACAAAGCTTCGAGTCCTTTACCGCTTATAGTAGTTTAACAAAAGGAAAACAGACAGTCATTCAGAACCCCTGAGATGTGTTGTGACCTCTTCTGAGCCCTGGTCTTAAGAACATTTTGTCAAGGTACTGTGGCTGGCCTAGAGATGATTGTAAATGTGCAGAGTAACAAGATCTGGTATTAAGTTTTTGTGGTCAATTTTGAAGACACCCCACATAGAAGACACCTCATATAATCACATTTTCATTCATCTCCTTTATGGTGTATGTACTCCTAAGAGATTCACACTTCAATTAAACTATTTCACTTGTGTGTTTAATAGAACTGGAAAGATGGGTTTTATGAGCTAGCTAAGAAGGCTACATACATTTATTTTAGTCTGAGTGGGCAACACCAGCTGTTTAAGCTAGGTTTGTGCTTTTTTTCTGCAATATGAAATAGCATTTCCATTGATTTTTGATGAATAAACAATTGTGAAGTATAATCTTTTGGCGTAATTTGTTCAGTTAGGTTCTGTCAGTTGTGTTAAACTGCAGATACGTATCCATGTGTCCAAATATGTTAAAAAATGACAACTTTCCCAGGGGTGGGTGTACTTTTCACTGACTGACTGTATATTTTAATTAGATATGTTAAAAAGCATATTTTATGTTTAGTATTGTTGTCAGGATACCCCAACAGCAGAACGGTGTAGGATACCAGTCAGTTAAAAATATTTGTTTTTTTATTTATTTAACACATTCTAGAGCATTGTTTGTTGTACATAGTATATTTCTATCTGAATGATCTAACATGTTCTGTTGAACACAGCCCCAGGTTTGTTTGGAATAACCCTTGTATGATTCCTGTTGTGACTTGATTATTTGTGTTTTCCACAGAGGAGGAGCTCTCCTTACCACCACCAGTAGTCCTGGCTTTCACCTCATGATGCCCTTCATAACGAGCTTCAAGTCTGTACAGGTGAGGCAGACTGAAACAGACCGACAAGACAGGGAAAGACAGATGAACGGACAAAACCAAACAGAGATGGACAGATCGAGACAGGCAGACCAGCTGCCGGATCCCTGGGGTAATGAGGTAAATCATTTGTTGAGTGTTTAACCCTATATATTTCTTTCTGTCTTTGTAGACCACCCTACAGACAGATGAAGTGAAGAATGTACCATGTGGCACCAGGTAGGATTGTCTGTCATTGCTGATTTAAATTCAACATTCATAAAATAACCTACAGAAATGATCAACCTAAAAACAAAGTGATATACAGTAAATACATATACAGTAAGTACAACTGTATATTTATTTATACAGTAAATACAATCCTCTTTCCAAAAAAACTTGGGACGCTGTGTAAAATATAAAGAAAAACGGAATGCAATGATGTCATGTAAACCCTATATTCAACATAAAATAGTTCAGATTAGGGCTGTCACGATATCAGATTTTCACTACACAATTATCATGGCCAAAATAATTCACGGTAATGATATTATTGCGGTATCTATAGAAAATTTGAAGAAAAAATGTGCTGTCAGTCAAATTCATCTTCAACTCGGTTTAATGTGTTTTTTTTCTTTTTTGGCAAATGAATTACACTCAAAATACGAATGTATGGAGGTGGAGAGTGTCTGTAACCATAACTGTACAAATAAAAAAAATTATAGTGTACAAAAAGAACAATTACACTTAATGGATAGTGAAAAGGCCACCAGATGAACTGATAAACAAAATATCCACAAAGCTTAACACCGAGAGGCGTTTTTGGAAAAATACAAAACATTTTCGCCTAGTAAATAGGCTACGAAAAGGTGCTAATTCAAACACTAATATATTGTTCCAGTGTACAGGTCCAAACTCGTAGTTTAAGCACATGCATCGTTTGTCCATGAATAAGCTATGGAAAAACCAAGAGGAGTTTTTGGAAAAATACGATGTCCTTTTTTCCATGTGAATGGGCTACTAAAAAGGTGCGTATTTGCGGCTCTCTCCAAGGGGTTCTAGCGGGGCTAACGAGTTGATTTCAACGCCAGTGCATAGGTCTTGTCTCCTTGTTTTTAAGCACATGCATCGTTTGTCTATAGGTGACAGGAATAAGGTCTCAAAAAACTGAGAGGAGTTTTTGGAAAAATACGACTTTAGTTTCGCTTGGTGAATACAATATTATCATGTGTATTATTAACATGATATCAATATTTCATTTTTTGAATATCACGGTTATCGTCAATACCGGTATATTGTGACACCCCTAGTTCAAAGACAACATTTCAGATGTTGAAACTGAGTAATGTTATTGTTTCTTGAAAAATATGAGCCCACTTTGAATATGATGCCAGCCACACATTTAAAAAATGTGGGGCAACAAAAGATTGGAAAAGTTGTGTAATGCTACAAAAAAAAAAATAACAGCCTGGTGGAACATCTCACAACTAATTAGGTTAATCGGCAACAGGTCAGTAACATAATTGGGTATGAAAAGAGCATCCCAGAGAGAATGAGTCTTTCAGAAGTAAAGAGGGGGAGGGGTTCACCACTCTGTGAAAGACAGCGCAGGCAAATAGAGCAACAATTTAAGAATAATATTTCTCAACGTGGAATTGCAAAGAGTTTGGGGATATCATCTACAGTACATAATATAATTACAAGATTCAGAGAATCCGGAGAAATCACTGTACGCAAGGGACAAGGCCGAAAATCAATATTGGATGGCCGTGATCTTTGGGCCCTCAGACAGCACTGCATTAAAAACAGACATGATTCTGTCACTGCATGGACTTAGGAACACTTCAGAAAACCATGGTCTGTGAACACAGTATGTTGCTGCATCCACAAATGAAAGTTGAAACTCTACCATGCAACGAAGAAACCATGTATAAACAAGATCCAGAAATGCAGCCGCTTTCTGGGCCCGAGCTCATTTCCGATGGACAGAGGTGAAGTGGAAAACTGTCCTGTGGACTGACGAATCCAAATTGTAAATTATTTTTGTGAATCATGGATGCTGCGTCCTCCGGACTGAAGAGGAGAGGGACCATCCGGCTTCTTACCAGCACACAGTTCAAAAGCCAGCATCTTTTTCGGGGAAGGCCTTGCTTCTTTTTCATCAAGACGATACCAAACCAGTCTGTATGTATTCTGACAGCATGGCTCTGTAGTAAAAGAGTCTGGGTGCTAAACTGATCTGCCTGCAGTCCAGACCTGTCACCCATTGAAAACATTTGGCGCATTATGAAACAGAAACTACGGCAATGGAGACCCTGAACTGTTGAGCAGCTGCAATCCTTTATCTACAAGCATGGCAAAACATTTCACTTTCAAAATTACAGCAGTTTATCTCCTCAGTTCCCAAACTCTTACAGAGTATTATTAAAATAAGAGGTGATGCAACACAGTGGTAAACATGCCCCTGTCCCAACTTTTTTGAGACATGTTGCTGGCATCAAATTAAAAATGTATTTTTCCAAAAACAATAACATTAATAAAACAATAACATTTACTATTTTCAATGAAATACCGGGATAAATAATTTGCACATCATTGCATTCTGTTTTTATCCCAACTTATTTTGGAAATGGGGTAGTAGTTACATTAAGGTTTTTTCCCCAGTGGTGGAGTGATGATCTACTTTGACCGGATTGAAGTGGTGAACTACCTTGTACCATCTGCAGGTAAACCTCCAAACTTCATTTTATTTGACTAAATGTCATCTCTATCAACACAGGGTTTCACTATGTTTTATCTCTCTCCAAACATCTGGAAGCTAGTGGAGTGAGCGGAGAAGGACAACTCGGTTGTTTAGGGTCACGCCAATGTTCTTTGCACTTTAGGAGGGTGACACCATGGAACTGTCTACTGGAGAGGTCTTGGAGGGGACAGGAACAGCAACTCCGTCTCACTGGGCCAGAGACACTGAGCCCTGAGAGGATAAAGAGGATCTTATTGTTCAGTGTCAAAGGCAGCATATGTGTCTAGGAGGATGAGAAGGGGTCAACCTTGGCTGTGCCAAGATCCTCTTTGACACAGGAGATCTGTCTCAGTTGAGTGACCTTATATTGAAGCCTGTCTGGTTTTGAGAAAGATGACAGGAGTCGGTCAGAGACCGCATACTACCATTTATGGGAAAGGAAAACGTCAGAGGTCAAGTTTTGAGGGGAGTGTTTATTTTTTAAATGAAGTTACTTTGGCAGCAGGGAGGGTAGCGAGGATGGAATGAAATGACATTGGGTTATTCAGAGCCCTGTTCTCTGAGCTTACAGTGAGTCACTCAGCCATGGAGCTACTGAGGGCCAAGCTGGTCGGTGAGAGGCGTAGCATGTGCAATGAGTGTGTGCTGCCACATACTTCACTGTCGGGATGGTGTGTCTTGAGCCATGGGCAGTGTTAGATTTGTGTCCTTTGAGTTTTACCAAACCTGGCCGCAAAACATATTTGATTAGTCTCCAGACATGCTTTCAGATCCTTTTTAGTAACATCTTTCTTGCCGCCCTCCCATACAGGCCAGTGTTATGCAGAGCTTTTGATGTAGTTAACTGGTGCACCAACACTCCTCCCAGCCAGAGAACTCTGAGCTCCTTCAATCTGTTTGGTGGCCTCTCTTTGGCATCTCTCACAAGTGTCCTTGTTTGAGCGCTGAGTTTTGAGGAACAGAAATATCTTGACAGTGCTTGGGTGGTGTGAAGCAGCTTCCATTTTCTGTTTATTGGTTGCGCTGTGCTCACTTTGGCCAGAAAACATGCACCGGTAACAGTTTGTAGGCTATTTTAGGATGGGCAGCTTGATAAAAAAACAAGGTTTAAATCTCCCGTAATATTTTCCTCTGTTAACCTCATACACTTTCAGGAATTTCAAACACATAAGTGTATATGTAATCCAAGACTTTGTCCGTTTGCAGTCAGAAGTCTGTAGCAGTCCACATCACAATAGGCTTTAGGCATGACCGACCAACCTGTAGCAATGTTTCCTTCTCATTTCTTTTCACATTATTTGACCGGTACTTTCTCATCCAAATAGGCATGTGGCTTCTAACCTACATAAATGTAAACCACCCTAACAACATCTTCCTCATTTGTAATGCTATGTTTCCTGTTTAGTATGTTATTACCATGTACAGCTGAAATCTGTCACATGCTGCACCTGGCTATGACATCGCTGGGTAAACACTGGCTAATATCAAAGCCAGATTTTGTCACAAAGTTCACCATGCATGCAACAGAATGACTGAGGCAGTGAACCTAAATGTTTTTTTTTTTTTATTAAAATATGGACACAATTCATCCAAAGTTTTTTAGATTTACAATTGTTCCAGTGCTCCATGTGTGCACATACACACATACTACTACTAGTGTGCTACTGCTGTTACCGCCACAGCCACTACTATAAATAATGGCAAATATTACACAAATATACAGTTTAATATATGAGATTGTTTTGAAATGTCTCTTCACAGAAAAACAAATAGCTACACCTTTTTTAGAAAATAAAATGCAAAGCCACGGAATATAGAATGGACTGTATATAATGAAATGCTGAAATAAAAAAACAAAGAAGTAATGTGCATGAGATTTTTTTTTTAAAATAAATTGGCACACATTTTTTTTGCTTGGGTGGTATTGTGTGTATTTATGGCAAAAAATGTGAATTAAGCCAATAACACAACAATATGTGGAGAAAGTGAAGGGGTCTGAATAGTAATGTTGTGGTGTCTTTGTTCTCTCTTGTGTGTGGTGTCTTTGTTATCTCTTGTGTGTGGTTTCTTTGTTCTCTCTTGTGTGTGGTGTCTTTGTTCTCTCTCTCTCGTGTGTGATGTCTTTGTTCAGTCTATAGTATGTGGTATCACCTGAACTCTTTATCATCTCTGCAGTGTATGATATAGTGAGGAACTTCACAGCTGACTATGACAAGGCCCTGATTTTCAACAAGGTTCACCATGAGCTCAACCAGTTCTGCAGCGTCCACTCTCTGCAGGAGGTCTACATAGGGTTGTTTGGTATGTAATCATTCGGTTGTTACAGAATATTTTATAAAATGCTTAAAAGCCTCGAGTGGTCTTTAGTTGTGTCCCAAATGGTACCATATTCCCTACAGAGTGTGCTACTTCTTAGATTGCAATATATAGCTTATAAGGTGCCATCTGGAATACAGCCCCTTAGTCTATGGTTCATCCTGTTGACTGTTTATTTCCCTACTCAGATCAGATCGATGAGAATCTGAAACTGACCTTACAGGAGGATCTAACTAACATGGCTCCAGGACTCATCATACAGGTACTGGGACTGGTGGACATGCATGGGAAAATGTGCTTTAACAAAGTACTGACACACAGGGGTCTGACACGTCTATATTTTACTAAGCCAGCTGTATTAATATCAATCCATTTTGCCAAGATTACCTTACTGTGTCATGGAATGTTTAGTAAAACAGTGTATTTGTATAAACTCATTAGGTTGCTATAAAATATAGCAATATTAGATTTTTTTAAATTTCATTTAAATATACACTTATATTATTACTACATGTACCCTTACATTATTACTACATGTACACTTACATTATTACTACATGTACACTTGTATTATTACTACATGTACACTAACATTTTTACTAAATGTACACTAACATTATTACTACATGTACACTTACATTATTACTACATGTACACTTACATTATTACTACATGTACACTTACATTATTTCTACATGTACACTTACATTATTACTACATGTACACTTACATTGTTATTGTCTTTGCTTCATATCTCTGAAGTACTTTAGAGGCAGTGATGTTATTCAAAGACAGTCTTGATTATATGCTGTAACTAAGTCAATAAGCATAGGGTGGCCTACATTGTTTAATTTTCTGGTAATTATAATGCATTTTAGTGGTTTATTTTCTAAAATATTGAGCCACAAGTACATACCAATAACAAAGTAATGAATGACACACACTGTGAAACGTTTAATTAAATGTGAAGACTGTACATAAAGGCTCCTGTAGGCTACATCATGTAAATAAAATTAATGGAAGATGCAGTGTTGGGATTTCTGGACTAGAGAACAATTGGAACAAACTGTTCTTTTACAAGGGAGTTAGCCTAGATTATCCCATGGTGATGATAATGCCACATCATGTACTGTAATGACTTGGAGTTCCACAGGAAATGAGTGTTTAAAATTATTATAGTCAGCAAACTGTGTCCCCCATCCAACTGCTTGCTCTCTGCCGCTAAAGCCAAGCAGTGGTGGTTTTAGTCACTCCTGGGATGAGACAAATCTGGTCTTCATATCATCATCATCATTTCCACCTAATCCAACTCAACTTCTAATTTCCTCATTCATCCCCTTTCATCTGCCTGAAACACCAAAATGTGCATGGGTAGTAAATGTCTTCTGTCTATGACTGAGTTCTGAGTAAGAATGTGAAGGACTGAAATGTAAACCATATCCATGTCTCGTTTTTCATTGTTGGGTTCCTTCCCAACTTCCAGGCCGTCCGAGTCACCAAGCCAAACATCCCTGAGAGCATTCGCAGGAACTATGAAATGATGTGAGTTGAACCGTTCTAGGTCGCTGAAACACCACCCCCATTGCTGTGGCAATGATTTCACAATGCATTCTCTCTAACTCTTTGTTCTCCACTTCCTACTAAAAGGGTGTGTTCATTTTGTTTGTTGTGCATGGGTATGCATGTGTAGGGAGGCTGAGAAGACAAAGCTTCTGATTTCTGCTCAGACTCAGAAGGTCGTTGAAAAGGAGGCGGAGACAGAGCGGAAGAGAGCTGTGATTGGTTAGCCATTTGAGACAAATGCACATTTTCACGACAATACACTGACATATAGAAGGGAGTTTATTTTTGAAATCTCACTGTTTTTATCTGTGTGAAAGATTTGATATCTCTTCTGTATCAAATGAAAGATTTGAATCTCCTCTGTGCTTCTCAATAGAGGCTGAGAAGGTTGCTCAAGTGGCTGAAATAAAGTTTAGCCAGAAAGTCATGGAGAAAGAAACCGAGAAAAGGATCTCTGAAATTGAAGGTTAGTATGTCTGGCAAAATAAGATTATATTTAATGCAAAGGGGGCATAAGGGGGTGTGGTATTTTGCCAATATACCATGTCTAAGAGCTGTTCTAATACATGACACATTGCGGAGTGCTTGGACGTAGCGATTAGCCGTGGTATATTGGCCATGTATCACAAAGCCCCAAGATGCCGTAATGCTCTTATAAATAAGTTACCGACACAATTAGAGCAGTAAAAAGTGATGTGATCCCTTCGTCTTTCCTGGAATACATAGTTCCCATTTGAATACTGGTGGTATTTTCCAAAGCCCATAGGACTCTACATTTGTTCATCGTCTTGTTTCACTTTCTGGCTTGCTAATGCTGTAGACTCATCTCTGAACCCCTCCTCTCTGATCTTTGCAGACTCAGCGTTCCTGGCCAAGATGAGGGCAAGGGCTGATGCAGAGCTCTACACAGCCCAGAGAACGGCAGAGGCTAATAAGGTGATAGGAATTCACTAATACATAGAACAGTTTTCCCTAAGATTTCCATGTTGTCATATCAGAAGGGTCTACATTACCAGGGAAGTGAAAGAGCTCCCACTTCGTTGTTTCCTCCTGGCAGATACTCACATAGAGATAAATCCTGGACCCGCTGGAATAGGGCTACAACCTAACATCATGCCCCCCCCCCGTCCTCTCCCCTCCTTTCTCTATTCATCTTTTCTCTACCATCTTTCTCCCTAAACCCCTCTTTGTCTCTCTCTTTTGTTCTTTCACTCTCTTTCCATTTTTTTCTGTCTCCCCCTCTCTTTCTACTCCTAGCTCAAGCTGACTCCAGAGTACCTGCAGCTGATGAAGTTTCAGGCCATAGCCGCAAACAGTAAGATCTACTTCGGGAGTGAGATCCCACAGATGTTTGTAGACTCCGGCCCCACCTCCAGTAAGGCTTCTGCTGCCATGGACGTCCTAGCTGAACAGATCCTGGACCTGGACTGAATGAGACTGAGAGACCTCCCAGGGCTGAAGCTGCGACGCTGGGGCCAGGCCGTCCAGAAGGTGGGGCAACAGAGGAGCCTTGGGTCTGTGTCCCAAATGGCACCCTATGTCCTATACAGTGCAAAGGTAGTTTGAACTACTATAGTGCACTACTATTCATAAGTGGACAAAGACAGTGGACTTTATATGAAATAGGGTGCCATTTGGGACTCAGACCTGCACTGTATGTTTTACCAGCCCTGCCACAGACTCTCCTAAGATCTTAGGCCAAACAAAGAGATATTGAATGTAACATTGGAGTATGGTTGGCAGGCCTAATTCCTACTTTTAGTTTTGTGATGTTTTGTTTTTGTAAATTTCAACTTGCACCTGGGACATTTAAACTTTGGAGATTATTCTTATGCAAGTGTGTGATATTTGATTACAACTTAATTTGGTAGTCCTTCCATGTTTTTCTATTTTTGGTTGGAGGTATGTTGCATAGCTAATAATAAGAATGGGACAGATGTGTGCAGCCAGAAAATAATGAAAATGTAATCAAAAACTAGCTGGATTCTTGGGAGTACCTTGATTTCCTTTGCAGACAGCAACAGACAGCGTCTGTCTACAATTATGTGAGACCAAATGCTGGGTTTATTTTTGAATACTCCCAACAGAGTTTGAGTTATGTTCTGAAACTGACTGGGAACATTTTCCTGACCTGGAACCGAGAAGACAAGTAGTAGTAGTGATGTAGGAGTGATGTTGATGAAGGCTGGCGTTAACGAACTCTTAGCAAATCACACTCTCCCAACTGCTCTCCACACAAAAGCACTTTGCAAATTGGCGTTTGTCCTGTCAGCCTCATGCTTTGTTTCTGGAGTTTTTTCTTTGGAGCATGAGAACAAAAAAAAGCATCTTTACATATGTTCATATGTTACTACTATTTTATCTTGTATGTAACAACAACGGAACAAATTTGGACACTAAAGACAAACCATGAATTGGTGATAAAACATTTAAAACAAGCTGAAACCTAGCAGAATAACAGTTTGGCTGCTCCAAACTAGAGAGAAAAAGGCCTTTACACACACACGTTTTCCTATATGATAGCAGCCTGTGAGCTGAAACTGTTAGTCTTACTGTTTTGTGTGTGTACATGACATCTAGGGTTGTTGGTGTCATTTGTTCCCCATGGAATTCTGACATTGTCATATTTCTTTTATTCTCCATACAATTAATTCTTGATCCATATTGGCACTGGAATGAAGGACCAAATGAAGGCTCATGCCAGCTGATGAACTCTTAAATCTGTGATTTTCTCTCTTTTATTGATTTTTGCAAGGAGGTGATATCAATCAACCATTCTGTTTGTCATTTAAGACACGGGTGCTCTCAATTGTATTATCTGATCAAACATGTTCTCATACTTGTTTCACACCAGTCGTCTCCATAGAAATGTTACCTTCTCTCACCATGAGTCAGGCTTATTAGAGAATGGACCAAAAATGTCTAGCAGATTTTGTTTTATATATACCTCCTTGTTATCAAGAAAGATGAAGGTATTGTGTAACGAAAGCCATCAACAGTGCATGGCTTTAGTCATATTGGACGGATTTTGGAATAGATTCAGTGTTGTAAAGATTTATATCTATTTCACACGCTGGTGCCGTCTGCAGTGGAGACAGTTCATTTGGTGTGAATAATCTGTATGGTTTTTTTTTTGCCAGTGCTTTTTTTTGCCAGTGCACGGTTGAGACTTTCACTAAATGTTTTTGAGGCACTTGATTATTGTGGTGTATCCATGAAATGGTTCTCATTGTTCCACTGGTTTGTTCTGGCTGAGCGTGCTCTGTGTGCTGTGAGTGAATGCCTGTATATTCTGTTCCTTAGACTGCTCAGGTTGACACGACTGGTTATGCCTTGAAGGGAACTCTTTTTACACATTCGTTGATATTACATTGTGAACTAGCAATCTGTACTGTTGTCATTTATGCAATAAAATAAGGTTATCTTTTAAATGTTTTAAATCTAGGATGATAGAGTTTATCAACTTGTTCTTCCACAGCCATGTCACTTCTTTCGAAGACTGACGTGTTCAATCTTGATTTTGCAGATAAGTAGGTGTAGGTGGGTGCATACCAAAGCCTTTTATATAAACCCTGTGATGCAAGTCATAGCTTTACAGAAAAGAAGAACTTTGGGTCATGAAATTATGAATATCAGCTTCTGGATGAATGCCAGCTCATCTTGTAAACCACTACTAAGCGCTTAATCCACTGGCACATTTTATCTCACTTGCAACACTTACTGGCCATAAACTAGATTCTTATTTTATTATCTATGGTCAGCATTATTATTTGGAAACAATAGCTGACTATATGTTTCAAAGTAATTATTTACAACAGAAATAAAACATTTAATTTGCATGTTTACACTGTTCAAATGAAAATCACGAGTTCATTTGGCTCTCTAAATAATAAACAAATGATTTTACTCTACTTCTCTTAATTGAATATGGCAATTTCTTTATTTTTTATTAAACAGACACAAGGCCAGAAATGGATTAGGAGAACCCATTAGTATTTTTCCCATTTTCATTGAAATTATAAGGACATCAAAGTGAACCCAAAATAATAATAAACAGGACCAGGCATGGCTCTAGGATGACATGCCTAAGGTGGCATTTTATAGCCGTGGGGAGGTCAAATTATGTTAGTCCCCAACAACAGTATGTTGAGGCACTAGCTCAGAAGGAAAGACGTTTAATGGGAATGCCCTGAGTCAAAGTTACTTTTTTGGTAGATGTGTTTCTCGCTGTGACAGATGCTTTTAACAGACGCCACACAGACAGGTGGGTCCTCTGGTGGAGATGAACGGCGTGTCATTGAATTCTCCTGGGTATCTAACAGTGTCTGAAATATGACATATTCAACTTTGTTTCACTGCGGTCTTTGATTCCGAATTAGCTCCTGACTGACTTTCCTCACTTGGTATTTGTACTATCTGGCTTGAACTGCAAACACACAAAGCAAGCAAGCTTATTTATATAGCACAATTCATACATCGAAGCAATTCAATGTGCTTTACAAAGAAAAATAAAATAAAAAATATATAAAAATACAATAACATAAAAACAAATACTCAAATGAAAACATCAAAACAAATGAAAACATCATAATAATAAAAATACAATAAGAAAACATATAAAGATTAAAAATGGGATAAAAACATAGGACGCTATAAGGCTAAACAGTGTGGTTAATTTTAAGTGCTCAGTCGTAGGCACATGAAAAGAGTAGTGTTTTTAACCTGGATTTTAAAAAATGGATACATCTGGGGCACATCTAAGATCTTCTGGTAGTTTATTCCAGTTGTGTACAGCATAAGTGCTAAACGCAGCTTCTCCATGTTTAGTTTGGGCTCTGGGCTCTACTAGCTGATCTGTGTTCATGGATCTAAGAGCCCTGCTCGGTTTATATTCTTCAAACATATCAGAAATGTATTCGGGTCCTAAACCATTCAGAGATTAATTACCTAAAAGCACCACTTTGAAATCTATTCTGTAACTGACTGGAAGCCAATGTAAAGATTTAAGAACCGGAGTGATGTGCTCTGTTCTCTTGGTCCTGGTTAACATTCTAGCAGCCGCATTCTGAATGAGCTGCAGCTGTTTTACAGTCTTTTTCGGGAGTCCAGTTTAGAGGCCATTACAGTAGTCAACCCTGCTAGAGATAAAAGCATGGATGAGCTTCTCTTGGTCTTTTTGGGACACCAAGCCTTTGATTCTGGCTATATTTTTTAGATGATAGAATGCTGTTTTGGTGACCGCTTTGATATGACTGTTAAATGTGAGGTCTGAGTCTATCAGAACACCAAGATTACGCACTTGATCCCTGGTTTTAAGGGCCCGAGAATCCAGCTCTT
>JACXGI010016138.1:0-16320 GCA_016801175.1 Esox masquinongy | reverse complement strand
TACCTAGGTATTGAAGTACCGACCTAAAGTACTTCCCCGAGTTGGTTAATGAGAAGAGATTAAGAGGAGACAAAATCGCAGTGCCGGCAATTATCTTTATTCATACAGATATATCTGGAGACAGTGTGGCATTCAGTCCAACAGAGTCTGACACAATCACAGCACACACAGTTCTTATAGCATGAGCCCCCCTACCCTACATTTTATGGTTCAGGGCGCGGTTCCTACCATATATAAATGAGATATATGTTGTTTAACACATCTTTCATGGCATCTGCCGTCTTCGGGTTTCCCTGTTGTTATTCCAACCAATCGACTTCTAGCTTTAGCGTCTTTTCCCTTATTTGGCATTCTGCCAGTTTATTACCGAATTCCAAAGTGGTCTGTTCTTGTTCCCAGCTATTCTATTGAGATAAGGATCCTGTCACCCCCTCCTCTAATGCAGTTACAATATCCCTTAGTTCTACTTAGCCTCCAGCAGACTTGCATGTTATCTTAATACTATTGCCCCACACTACCGAAACGTTGTTATTAAATTCTTATTGCTAGTTATGCAGACTGGGTGCGGGAGTTCTTTTGTTTACTTGAATCGACCATTGGTCTTCTCCAATGCACCGGTCGATCTACATGTGTGCAAAAGTTTGGTTTCTCAATGGATATAATAATGTGAAAACCCTATGCAGATCCTCTCTATCTTCATTTGACATGACAAACAGCTTTTTACGGGGAAGGCAAATCATAAGTAATTGCAAATTAAACATTGGTAAGTTGGTTATTCTCACTCTTTTCAGTCTCTATTGATTTCCTCTCTGCTTTTGTCTTAGCTTGTGTAGACAAATATCTTTGCATTTTGTGCACACTGCTGCATTGGCCAGTTTCTCTGTTGGCGATCATCTGCCTTGCGCTTTGACATTATAGCGACTTGACTCAAGTCCGTCATTTGACTGGACTCAAGTCCGTTGGAGCAAATTACGTTTAAGGTGTTTAAGTGTTAAATAAATAAAAGAGCGGAGATGACACATTGTTTTCCGATTGTGCCTCAAAACAGGACGGTGACAGTCTAGGCACAGACTATATGTTTCGGTGGCCAATCAAATGAATGGAAGTAGAAGGGCGTAGTGATGGAAAAGTAAATAACCCAATCTGGCGAAGAAAAACCAGGGCGTGACGATTTTCAATGACCAGTGAAATTAAGAGGATTGGAGTTCACTGCAACCCCGCTTCTTTTTTAAACTCACGAGAACGTTTTACTTCGCAATTGTGTTTTACTGGCGGTTGTAATCGAAGTCTAACATTTAAGTAAAGCGTCGAGAATGCATTCCAGCAATTTCTACTCTACTCGCCAAGCCATGGAAATGGCTACTGAAAACGCGACAATAGTTCAAGGCAGTCCAAGTAATTTTGTTACTACAAATCAAGGTTCAAGAGTTGACTAAGAGCTTGCTTACTGTCTGTACATTAGCTAGCAGTACGTGCGGTAACGAGTTGTTTTGTGTTTCAGCTATCTAGCTTGCTGGGTACCGTTGTTACATACAGAAAGCGCATTGTAATTAGATAACTAACCCTAGTAAAACATATAGAAATATTTATACACATACATGCCTAGCAAATTAACCGGACTATTGACTGTATTTATAACAGCTTGCTCCACGGAAGGCCCGGGGCCTGGTCTTCTCGAGCGAAATATATTATCTGTAAGTTGAACGTTTAACTACAGTACCTATGTTAGATTTGTGCGGTTTGTAATTTTATTAGAATTTTTATCATTTGCTAATTGCCAGGATTTGCCCCATTTTCATAGGGTGCGGGTCGAGGGCCTACACAATACTGCTGGCAAGGATGCTAAGTGTTGGCCGCATGAAAGGTGAATTTATATTACTTTAAAAAAATGTTAAAATAGTCAAAAGAAATAAACCAATAAGTGTATGGTGGCTGTGTGAAATGGAACAGTCATCATGCATGATGAATTAAACAAGATTAGTTTTAGGTTGTCTGGATTGTGGGCTTTGGGGAGGAATCATTTGGCGTGAATAACACTACAATAAACACTACCTAGTTATATGAATTGGTTAAAACTTTGTTATTGAGTTTAACTTGATTAAAAACTTGTTAATTACTATTTATCTATAGACCTATTTATTTGATAAGTGTAGAAGGGGCATGACAAAAAGATTTTCACATTTATTGCTTTGCTGTATTAGTTGAATATGTACATCATCTGTGATAGATGGCTCCAATACTGTACTGAAAAAGTAATGTTTTGTCTTTCATATCTCAGGTAGAACAGTCGACACAACACTGGTGTGTTGGGATTAGTGGTAAATCAGATTAGTCTAAAATGTATTGATGAAGAATGGAGCTGGACTGACTTTGAAGGTAAGAAATAGCCTGACTGCAAACTCTAACATTGAATTAAGGATTATAAAGCATATTATAATTGCTAAAACACCACACATGACTTCTCAGATGTAGCTGCAAGCTGATATTGGACACAAAGGGAGAAACATTGTTCTTTGGACAACCTGGACAAAGCAGCAGAGAGAGACATCAAACAGGGGACACGGCACGCGACAGGTTTGTTAATAAATGTGTAGGAAGAAAAAACATGTGAGAATGTATGTTTTATATTTGTTTGGAAGTGATGACTAATTTATCTTACAAAATAAATAAAATAAGGCCACATCTAATGGGTGTATATCCATTTTTATATGACGGTAAAACAGTGACAAAAGTTTTTTATTTATAAAAAAATGTGCACACTTGTAAAAAAGATTTGCAAA
The DNA here is from genome assembly GCA_016801175.1 of Esox masquinongy. Lineage (NCBI taxonomy): Eukaryota > Metazoa > Chordata > Actinopteri > Esociformes > Esocidae > Esox > Esox masquinongy. The sequence goes on along the minus strand of JACXGI010016138.1, from coordinate 13,540 downwards.
CTTGGAATTAGTTTTGTAGTTGTATAAAAAATGTGCATAGTATAACTAACTTGATATTTGGAATCTTGCTACTCATTAATAACCCTTGCCAATGTAAAATATGGACACTCAGAGTTTTGTTACTAATATTTTGCTGGAGCTGTGACAAAATGATTTGTATTTGTAAATCACAGTCTGTGGTTCTACGTTTCACAGCGGTTACAAGCGGATATACCCATGGGGACTCTGATCGGCACGGCATAGCGTTTCCTGACCAATGAACTGAGTGCATGGTGAGTCCGTCACGTTTTCATGTTTTAACTAATCTGAGTAGATTCTGGAACACAAGTGTTTTAACTCATAGTGATGTATTGCAGAGGAGGAAAAACAGGTTTCAGCATGGTCAGCTTTTCCTACCTGCTCGTACCTCAGTTGTTGATGCTATGCCAAACCTTTTATCCAGTTAGTTCAACACGACAATGCATTTGAAAAGTACGAATAACTTGTGCAAAGTGAATTTCTATTATTCTCGTGGTAAATGCATATCCATGTCAAAGGCAGAACGTTAAGTAGCCATGTAAATTCCTTGCTAGTTGCTAAATTTACATTTTAGTAATTTAGCTAGTAGACTTCAGTAAAACTTTGTGCATTTAGCTAGCTGGAAAAATCATCTAAAAGGTTTATCCAATCAAAAACTGAGGTATGAGAAGCCGACCGTACTTAGCCATGTTTTTCTTCCTCTGCATCATTATGAGTTGAAACTCTGGCACTGCGTGTTCCAGAATCTACTCAGATTGGTTAAAAGGTGAAAATGTTATGTTCACGATGCATTCAGTTCATTGCAAGGATAAGGTATGGCCTGCCAATCAGAGTCCTCATGGGTATATCCGCTTGCAAACGCTGTGAAACGTACTACCGCAGACTGATTTACAAATAAAAATAATTTCATCATAGTTCTAGCAAGATTTTAGTGACAAAACTCTTGAGTGTCCTTGTTTTACGTTGGCAAGTGTTATTAATGATTCTAAATATCAAGTTGGTTACAAGTATGCACATTTTATACCACTACAAAAGTAATTACTTGTTTGGAGATCTGTTTTACAAGTGTGCAACATATTTTACAAATAAAGAACTTATGTCGCTGTTTTACCTTAATAATTTTAATATGTATTTAAATTTATCCTAACACCTTTAGCTTCCTTAAATGTGAAGCATATGACTTGCTGTAATGTTGTCACAGTTTGACATTGTACTGTTTTGACACTGTCAATTTATTGTCTACTGTACTTTCACAGGCTTTGGCTAGTTGGCTGAAGGAACTCTTGGCTGAAGAGAAGTTGCAGTTTGCTGGAGCAACTGAGGACATGATGTCTGATATGGAGACTGACCCCGGTGGATTTTTGGTTTCCTCTCCTAGCTGGCGCTCTGCTGAGTTTGAGTACCTGATCAAATCAGCTGACGAATGAAGGAGAGCCGACCGCTCTTATGGGGAGAAGAGGCGTTGCCAAAACGACCACCACAGCCCTACCCTGGACACCTGATTGCTCAGAACATTTAAAGAGAAGAGAAGCTGTGGTTCACCGGGCAACTGAGGACATGATGTCTGGTGTGGATACTGGATTTTTGGTTTCCTGATCAAATTAGCTGACCAGTGAAGGTCACTTGAACTGGACTGATTTACACACACACACACAATTGCTGCTACCAGACACTACTTTATATAGTTTTTAGTGTCTTTATTAGGGTGTAGTTATTTTGTTGTCCAAGACTTAAAATTCTTTGCTATTTGTTTTTAGCCTTTCTATTGGTGCATTGCTGTGAGGTTAGTATTGTGTAAAGGTTTTATTCACATTGACAATTTATTTTCTATTGTTACTCCTCAAAATCTGTACATTATTCCAAACTTTTGGCCACCAGTGTCCTTTTGAGGACTTTCTATTCTTGTATTGCTGTGTGGGAACCTGCAAGCAAGCATTTCCACTTTAAACGTAACTATTATTAATTTAAGTATCTTTAATTACATTGCTGTTTTTAGTAGTGTGTCCCAATATTTATTTGCTTTGAATTAATATATGTAACATATTTTCTTGTAACCCTGTGAAATTGTTTGTATACTTTAAAGAACGTTCTGTTGCTGCATCGCTGTGAGGGTACATACAAGCATTTTCTTTGACAATTGTACATCTGATTATTTGTACACATTTATTGTGAAATACTGTATTTTTTGCACTTAAAAAAATAAAAGCATTTTACTGTTATATGCCGTGGCTGAATAAAAATGGGGGGGTAGGAAAAAGAACGAGGGATAAGGGGAGTGTTACGGGGTAAAAGTCATGAAATATCCTAATGTCTTTACTGGTGGACACTCGTTAAAAGTCAAGGTCTGGAATCATTGCCAGTCACAATCTGTCCTCCATTGATATGTTAATACCTCACAGCAAGGGGTGGGGTTGTAACAATGGTGCGGTTTGTGTATCGCGATATGTCCTAAGGCCCAGTGGTGGGGTTTCTTTAAAAGTAGGGAAGAGTAGAAAAAAGTCCCGATGTCCCATGAATGTCCCAAGTCACAGAAAATGTTAATGATGGTTATTGAAGGAAAGTGTCACAACAGAGTGCAACGCACTCTGCTGCGTATGGGGCAGCGAAGCTGCAGACTGGTCAGAGTACCCATGATGACCCCTGTCCACTGTCGTAGGCGCCTACAATGGGCACATGTCGGAACTGGACCTTGGTGCAGTGGAAGGTCGCCTGGTCCTGGTTTCTTTTACATTTTTTTTTTGTACAGTGGACGGCCGTGTATGTGTGCACCACTTACCTGGGGATGTGATGGCACCAGGATGCACTGTGGGAAGATTACAAGCTGGTGGAGGGAGTGTGATGCACTAGGCAATGTTCTCCTGGGAAACCCTGTGTCTGGGCATTCATGGGGCTGCCAATTTGACACATGCCACCTACCTAAACATCGTTGCAGACCAGGTACATCCCTTCATGGCAATGGTATTCCCTGATGGAAGTGGCCTCCTTCAGTAGGATAAGGTGCTCTGTTACACTGCATTGAACTGGGAATGGTTTGAGGAACGTGATAGAGTTCAAGGTGTTGCCCTGACTTCCAAATTCCCCAGACTTCAATCCGATTGAGCATCTGTGGGATGTGCTGGACCGACAAGTCCAATCAATGGCTGCTCCACCTTGCAACAGCATATTAGGCAGGTGGTCATAATGTTTTTGCTCATCAGTGTAGTTTCACTATAACATGTTACACAGAGTTAAATATTTATTGAATTCTCCATGTATATTCAAGTGCCCTTCATTAAATATGACGCTTTTAAAATGTGATGTAGTTTAAACATTAAAAATAGAGTGACATGCAATACCTAATGTCAAGGAATTACTCTTGCATATTTTGAGAGTAAGGATGTGACTAATGTACTGTATGTTGGATTTATATAGTATACAAGCGAGTAATACTCTTTGGGTAAACTCAGGGTAAGATCTTCATTACAGGGCAATTAAAGTAAATATGTTTAGGCTTTAAACTAGGCCTGAGAAATGCCTTTTTTTAGGCTTAACTCTGTTCTTTATTTCATCACAAAATGCCCCGGTTGTCCAGAACCGCTTATGTGCTGCTCATTCTGGGAATCTTCTAAACATTGTTAGGGTGTTAGGACAGTACAATTTAATACTGCCTGCAGAATACACAAGAAACCATTTTTAGCCTTAACAGGGTATGTTTTAATGTTACTGTAGCAAGGCATGAAAGGAAATAGAACATTGTAAAAACACAAGCAAGTACAAAGCAGGCATTTGTCTGCTTAACAACAGACAATCGGTTAGTTTTTTGTCATATCAGTTACTACAATAGCTATTATCATTACGTACACAATTACAGAGATGAGTGAACTGAGAAATTGAGATTAAAAACAATAATAAAATGCCATTACATTAACAGTTTATTCAATGGTTCTTATTTCCTAACAGCAATCATGTGTTGGTGATTAACGTTTTGGGTTTCTTCATCAGAACTACTATGTAATACATGTGTGGATTATGACAATGTATGTCAATATATATATATATATATATACATACATATATACATATATATGTGTGTGTATATATATATATATATATATATATATATATATATATATATATATGTGTGTGTGTGTGTTCTAAAAGTAGTCAATTGTTGGGAAGCCTAAGGAACATGTTTTTCATGATCAAGGCCTTATAATAATGATATATTTATTTTGTGAATGTAATTATTTGTAACATTCTTTTTATTTATAATTTATCTCCAAATTTCTATCATGGTGTTTGAAGTCATTTTCTTTTGAAACATTTCCAACTAGGTACTGCCCATTTATAATTGCCAGAATGGTTGCATTTTGCTTATCTGTGTGTCTTGTATGATTGTAGCCTTGCATATTCTTTTCAATTACCAAAGTACTGCAAATTTGCTGTCGCGAATAAATAAACCATGTGACCACAGTCCTAATATGGGAAATTGTAATTTAGAGTTGAAACCTAGAACATGAGAATTCCAAACCAGTCCTTTGGAATTACAGTGCACTGGGGATTTTTACCAGTGGTCTCTTGCAGCGGTCCTGTTCCTTGGAGTACACAAAATGCTTTGCCACAGCGATACCTGTTTCAGTCTGATATCTTCCCTCTTCCGGCCATGGCAATAATGACTCCATGGTCATGGTGCCCCATGAGGTAGGCTATGCGTGCTGCCAGCATTAGCAGCAGTCCCGTGGCCACCTCCAGGCCGAAGGAGACACAGGCCAAACCCAGTGACCAGCCGTAAGACACATGGATGCGGGCCAGAATCTCGGGTTCCAACAGCTCCCGGGCCCGTTGGCAGTAGCTGATGTAGACACTTACACCTGAGAGGGTGAAGAGACCTGGAGGGACACAGACAGATAGTCTAAGCATGGCCATGACAAGGTGCATTATACAGCAGTGAATTAGATGTAAGAAGTTCATTTATGTTTTAGCCGACATTTGCCGGGTTTACCATTAATGCGATCCCAGTTCAATTTAATGTGTGTTATTGACTGTCTAGTGCGTAATCTGTACGTGCATCTGATGGCTTCCAAGTGACTCAAATACAGTGATTACACTAAAGGATCATGCTTTTTCTATAGTGTTTCCATTTGTAACTATTGGGGGTGCCCGACATCGATTTCTACAGTATTTATAGTTCAATACTTTTTTTTAGTTAGGTGCTTACAAAAGCATAGGATACCATCTGACATATTTTCCCAACAAACATCTTTTCCAATAGGTTTTGAAAGAATCCAGAGGCAGTTATCCATGATAAAACATTAATCAAAAAATATATCTCTTTATCTACTTACAGTATTGTGGTTCCATATATTACAATGGGTGGGGCCAGGATTAAAACCACTATTCTGACAAGACAATGTTATAATAGCCATGTGGAAACTCAATTTAATATGATTGTATGATCCCTATTAAGCATTGCTTATACAACCTTTATAATGCAGAGACTTATGTCAGATTTAATGTAAATGGGTTATGTCACACAGTTATGCAATGTCACACAGTTATGCCATGTTTATGTTTTATTATGACATACAGTTTTTGATGCTTTGTAACACATTCTTGTTTTGTGTATGAAAGTATTATGAAGACATTACAAAGCGTATATGAAGAAAGCAAACCTGAGTCAAGAGATATTTAGATTCTGTGGTCTTTTCAGTATGACTCAGGAAAGCATTCAGATTAGGTACATTGTTGATGATGAACTTGACAGGGAGGAGATAGAACAAAAATCAATAGTCTTATTGGGGTGAAATGATCTTCAATGCATTTGACAAATAAAACCATCTCTCATTTATCGACAGTATAATAATCTCATCATGTAAGGCAATCAAGACTGGAGGGGTACATTTGCAATGTAAAACAGTTGTTGTGAGAAAAATGACAGTAGAGTTGGAAATGCAACACAGACAACTTAATTCAGAACACAGAAAACTAAAGGTAAAAATGACCTTTTATGTGCACAAAGTTATTATGCTTTATATCTGCAGGTATGTTCGGTGGAAACGCGATTCCGGTGGACACATTTACATGCATTTTTACTCTACATTTATTACAAATTACATCTGTGTTGATCAGTGAGTTTCTGTAGACAACTACCTACCATTTTAAGGTTTTGTTTTCACACTGTATTTATGCTCTGCACTATCTGCAGCATCAATGTCATAGCACTCAGTAAACAACATTATGCACATCATGTCTTAGCAGGATGAAAAGGTGACAGCTGGGTCAGACAGCCAGGGGAGGCATATCTGTTATGGACCTCAGGTGAATTTTGTAACATAAATGTATTCATGAATGGAAGAAGTATTTCATACATCTTGAGCTAAATGGTAAATGAGCTACAATACAGCAAAAAGCTATAGCTTAAAGCTACAGCCTTCGCTGTTAAGGCACACACAGTAAACAAAGGTCAATCTATGTCATGTCTTATCTTGGCAGAATCAGACAGTGACAGGGGTCCAGTTCAAGAAATTCCATAGCAGTCCTAGCAGGGTCAGACAGCCAGGAGAGACAAGTCGGTTATGGTGCTGAGGTGAATTTTACAATATAGCAATATCAGAGAATAAAGCGATACTGTTTGTTTTTAGTAGTTTCTAATAAAATAATAAATAAGTAAATGAGATAGATGAATAGAACCTGGTTTAAAAGTATATAATTGCAAAAATGTATTGAAAATATGTGTGGCATTGCTATACTTATGGCAAAATGTTTGTATTTATTATTATTAATATACTCAAACAAATACTTCAGCTGTTCATTTGTTAGGATATTGATGCATGACAACCGAGATGCAATTGAAGTGCAGATTTTTAGCATTAATTCAAGGGCTTGAACAACAATATCGTATGAAACGTTTAGGAACTGCAACAGTTTTCAAACACAGTCCCTTTATTTCAGGGGCTCAAATGTAATTGGACAAATTTACACAATCATAAATAAAATGTTAATTTTTAATACTTTGTCACGAATCCTTTGCAGGCAATGACTGCTTTGCAGTCTGGAATGCATGGACATCACCAAACACTGGGTTTTCTCCTTTGTGATGCTTTGCCAGGCCTTTACTCTAACTGTCTTCAGTTGTTGTTTGTTCGTGAGTCTTTCTGCCTTAAGTTTTGTCTTCAGCAAGTGAAATGCTTGCTCAATCAGGTTGAGATCAGGTGATTGACTCAGACATTGCAGATTATTCCACTTCTTTGCCTTAAAAAACTCCTGGATTGCTTTTACAGTATGTTTTGGGTCATTGTCCATCTGTAAAGTGAAGTGCCATCCAATCAACTTCGCTGAATTTGTCTGAATCTGAGCAGACAATATAACCCTATACACGCAGAATTTGTCTGGCTGCTTCTGTCTTCTGTCACATCATCATTAAACACTAGTGACGCAGTGCCATTGGAAGCCATGCTTGCCCATGCTTTCACACTGCCTCCACCGTGTTTTACAGATGATGTGTTTTGCTTTGGATCATGGGCCGTTCCAAGCATTCTCCATACTTTTTTCTTCCCATCATTCTGGTACAGGTTGATCTTAGTTTCATCTGTCCAAAGAATGCAGTTCCAGAAGACGGCAGACTTTATTAGATGTTTTTTGTCTAATCTGGCCTTTCTATTCTTGAGGCTTATGAATGGTTTGCATCTTGTGGTGAACCCTCTGTATTTGCTCTTGTGAAGTCTTCTCTTTATGGTAGACTTGGATCATGATATGCCTACCTCCTGGAGAGTGTTCCTCACTTGGCTGGATGTTGTGAAGGGGTTTTTCTTTACCATGGAAAGGATCCTGCGATCTTCCACCACTGTTGTCTTCTGTGGACGTCCAGGCCTTTTTGTGTTGCAGAGCTCACCAGTGCATTCTTTTTTTCTCAGAATGTACCAAACTGTTGACTTGGCCATTCCTAATGTTCCTGCTATTTCTCTGGAGGATTTTTTTTTTGCAGCCTAAGGATGGCCTGTTTCACTTGCATTGAGTGCTCCTTTGACCGCATGTTGTGGGTTCACAGCAACAGCTTCCTAATGCGAATGCCACACCTGGAATCAACTCCAGACCTTTCACCTGCTTAATTGATGAAGAAATAACAAAGGAATAGCCCACACCTGTCCATGAAACAGCTTTTGAGTCAATTGTCCAATTACTTTTGGTCCCTTGAGAAAGAGGGGGCTACATATTAAAGAGCTGTAATTCCTAAACCCTTCTTCGAATTTGGATGTGAATACCCTCAAATTAAAGCTGAGAGACTGCACTTTAAGCCCATATTAATTATTTAACTGTAATTTGAATATATTTTGGTAAACAGCCAAAATAACAAAACTTGTGTCAGTGTCCAATTATTTAACTGTATACATTGCAGCTCCTCTGCATAAACTATGTACTGACGGAAATACACGTTTTGGTATGTTTACATACTATTGAAAATAGTGTTAACATTAGTAGTAGCATACACTGTCCAACAAACCAGAAGTCCTCTGAAAACACTGACCCATAAAGCAAGTTACATAGCCACAATGTCTGCCTGTCTAGCCATTTAACACCAGGAGTACTATAGTAAAAGTTTATAAATTACCAAGCATGGCTAACAGTATGTGATGTATTAAAGAAGAGCAATGAAAATTCTTCCTATCGAGTGTCAGGTTTTTGTTAAGTCCCCGGGAACTAACGTTAACTAATGGGGATGTCACTATCATAGAAAATTAATATAAGCCCAAGCATTTTGAAGGCGATTTATAACTTGGAAATTTTGGCCTGAATGGAATTATCTCCCGGCTGGTGTTGCCAGCTAGACAGCACCTTCAGTGGTTAGCTAGTTAGCATAGCTATTGCATAAAAAGTCTGAGTCCAGAGGAAGAGTATGATGCCACTTTTACATGAGGTGTATCCCTTTGAGTCATGACCATATTTAGTGAGCACCTTTTGGAGCTCCATCGAAGCAAAGCATTTTATTGGATTGATATGTGTTGAGGCGTTACTACTAAAAATACATATTTGATTTAGCATAGCGTGGCCTGGTCTGAGAGGCTTAGTTAAAATCCTACAAAGAAACATAATCCCTCTAGTAATTGGATAGGATCTCTATGGGCCTCACAGATTTGAGCTTGACTAGAGAGATGAGGATGATTGAGAAATGAAATCCCAACAGGTGACAGTACAGGGGTGCCCTAAAGATGAGGTACCTGAGTGATGAGGTCCGCATGGATCCCTCGAATGAAATCAGCTATGCGCATGGAGGAAATTCAAGCCGAAGAGTGAGGTTCCAAATCCCCTTCTGGTACTAAAGAAAATAAATGTATGCAGCTATGATGGCAAAAAGAAATGAATCATGAAATGAAATTGTTTCTCGACTGCTGCGCTATTATCTCAATCGCAGATGTTTCAGCAGGGCTCAATTCCATGTGTTCCATTGTGTGAGCTGCTTTTCAATATGATTAAGTACATGCTCACAAACAAAAAGACAATAATGACAAGCTTGTACATTCTTTTCTCTAATTTCTCATAGAGACCTCAGAGGTCAAGGTTATTGTCTAAGCTAGCTTTCAAGCTTGTTGCTAACAGAAAATCCACTAGGTTTAAGGTCCATAAAACCCAGTTGGCTTCAACCATGCCCTGTGTGTGTGTGAGCAATTATACATAATTCATGCATTTAATTACAGTATAATTATCTGATGGGAATGATGTAAACCCAGAAAGACTGTGAGACTTTTCTCACAGTGCCAATAACAATCGATTGTTGATGGACATGTTTGCGAACAGGTAAACATTCTCTCTATCCGGAATGTCTCTATGTCTGTGTCCCAATTGGCACACTATTCACTATAATGCAATGCCTTTGGACTAGAAATATGGATAAGTAAGTATTGTACAGTTTACGGACTAGAGAGACATTCGGACACAAAGTCTCTTTCATATTCAGTATTCATTAACTTTCGATGTTTTAACTTTAAAGACAATTCATGTAACAAAAAGAGGATTGGCGTGATGCCTTTGTACAAGGACAATAGTGTGTGATGAAGGGAAAGTAAATAATGATGAACCATTATCTTAATCTTTGAACTATGTGACAGACAAAGAATAGACATGTGAGTGGTAGAAACAGCTGTAATCACTGTGATTTAGAAACATCTGTCCTTCATATTTGAATAGGCTTATTAAACAGCTGTCTAAATTCCAGACATGATCTGATTTCACACTTGTATTAGCATTCCGTATTTGACCTTTAGTAATTACCTACAGTAGCAGAATAATCATGTTCCAGTTTGTTTTCTGAATTGCTCAACTTTACAACAGATTATAACTTGAAAGCATCATCAGGAGTAAATGGCAAAATCTGTGATTGGTACATCCATGATTTGGACATTTTAATGCAATTATGAAAAATAGAAAATACATTAAAAATATATTTATATTGTTGTTTTTTTCTCTACATAATTACAGTGCAAACGGTAATTGAAATACAATTCAAAAAGGACATATAGTGCAAAATCAGTTACCTACTGCTCTGTCTCGTAAATTCTGGGTCTTGGGCAGAATGCCTAGTGCTGGGATCACACATGAAGTGGATTGCACCAATGAGATACTAGGGATTTCATCACATGACTTTTGCAGCAGTGATAATGTGACCACTTTGGGGGACTGAAATGAACGACCAATCTATATCAGATTTAGCCTAGATGGTGCTAAAGAGCAAGCGAAATAGTAATTCCGTCACTGTCGTCATGGCAGTATCACAGGGCTAGAAAAAGAGAGATTGAACCAGATAAACAGTACATCTGCATCAAACAAGCGGTAACATCAAATTACAGACGAAAAATATAGTCATACTAGAATGGAAGAAAACACAGCTGTATACAGCTAGATTGGGCTGGGAAATTTAAATATTGAAACAAATGGACTATCAAGTTTAAATTTTGAGCTGATGGAGGGGAAGAGAAACCAAAGAATCAAGACTGTCTTTGGACGTTGAACAGTACAATCAATGAGAGACCATGTTAAAGTGCGAGCTGGGCTGTCTCTGTCTTCTTACCATAATACAAGGTACTAGCTAACGTTATTGATCATTTTCTGAATTTTAGGAGATATTATATTTGGCAGCATATTTTCATGAGTTACATACATTTGTTGTGTAAATCAGAATTCCTTGTTGGCTAGTAGTTCTTGCTATCAATAATAAATACATTACTGTTATTATAGAAATTATGTCACTATTTGGCACCATCCCTACTACAAAGCCACAACTGAGTCCAAAATAAAATTGGAACTCGATGTTTTAAAAAGGTTAGGACGTTCATTTTAAAGGTACAGTTTATAGACATTGATATCTGAAAATGTAAACTGGTAAATGTCGCTTGGGGTTAGTTCAACTATGATAACCCATCAGACCCCAACATATTAGCTTGTTTTATACAGTCTGTAACCTCAAAACATGGTTACAATGATTATTTTGATCTTATTGATAGTTAATTATTTAATCCATAATTGTTTCACCTGTCTATGTTTTGGAGAGTGGTTATTTTTTTCCAGCCCCACCCCTTAGCTCGTTGCCAAAACATGCAGTGGGGTAAGCATGTCGTTTTTAAGGATATCCATTTGGTTCCTTTAAATACAAGGGATGTTGACTATGCTTAATATGCTTTCATGGTTTTTGTTCATTTGATCATGAAGTTTGAGAGCATATTATGGACAATTACAGGGATGCTTAGGTGAAAAGGTGGCATTACAAGTGAATTTGTAACAAATGTTGCCCTTGGAAGAAATTGAATCACTCTATACAAAACAAAAATACATTGCTGCTACATTCATCTTATTGGAGTGTACTTTGGTTCTGGAGCATTTTTAGATTTAAACACAGAAAAGTTAACCAATTGAAATGATTAAAACATTAGTCTGAAATGCATTGCTACAAACCAACATTCAGCATGTTTCAGGGCTCTGAAGAAAACATCTGACACACCAAAACATTAGACTGTTTGTGTCTCAAATACACCGCAAAGATTATTGTAGATCTGCCAGTGCTCTTTTTTTCTGTTTCTGGGATAGTCATTCTGTGAATTGTCCTGGGAGGATGTTTTGATCTCAGATTTCCTTCTGGGAAAATTTGTTTGTGGCACACCTCAAATGTGTTTATCACACATTTTTCACAAGAGACTAGACAGACAGCACAATTGTTGTTCAAAACATTTTCCTATAATGTCTGTATTGGGCATGCTAGAGAAATGTATTATTGTATTTATCATTTATGACCAAAAAAGCAACATCTCCATTTAGTAACTCTGGGTGATGTTCCCATTTCACAACTCATACATCATTTAGGGTGGATGGCCAGTATGCATGACTGGAATGATACAGTAGCGTAGATAGTAGAATGGAGACAGATTTTGTTTTCACAGTACTATGCAAAAGCATAGTAGTGGCATGTGCCGAAACTAAAAATAAGGTCCTCTCCGTAACAAACGTTGTTGTCTCACACAGAGAGATGATGCGTGCCTGTCGGACTGAGTGATGCGTGTCATGCAGACGAACGGTGCGTGCCTGTCAGAGTGAGTGGCGCATGTCGACGGGAAAAAAGAGCACTGTAGACCAAAGGGGCATGGACAGGTTGAGCACTACCTATGCACATGCCGACTGCACCCTTAGGGACCACTCTAGGAGGTCTGACCCTATGTGTCAAAGGGTTAAAGGCAAATTACGTCATTGATTGAACTCTCCCGGTGTGAGATTTTAAAATACTGCTGGGCTACATAATTACAATGGATATAAAAAGTCTACACACCCCTGTTAAAATGCCAGGTTTTTATGATGTAAAAGAATGAGACAAAGATAAATCATGTCAGAAATTTTTTCATTTTTAATGTGACCTATAATGTGAACAATTCAATTAAAAAACAAACTGAAATCTCCGAGGGGGAAAAATGAAAAATAAAAACCTTACAATAACCTGGTTGCATAAGTGTGCACACCCTCTTATAACTGGGGATGTGGCTGTGTTCAGAATTAACCAATGTTAAATAGAAGTCATTTGTAATTAATCAAACTCATGTTAAATATAAGTCATTACACACCTGCCATCATTTAAAGTGACTCTGATTAATTACAAATAAAGTTCAGCTGTTCTATTAGGATTTTCCTGACATTTTCTTTTTGCATCTCAGAGCAAAAGCCATGGCCCGCAGAGAGCTTCCAAAGCATCAGAGGGATCTCATTGTTGAAAGATATCAGTCTGGAGAAGGGTACAAAAGAATTTCCAAAGCGTTAGATATACCATGGAACACAGTGAAGACAGTCATCAAGTGGAGAAAATTTGGCCAAAATTCCAAAAGGTATGTTTGGCGCAAAAACAACACTGCACATCACCCAAAGAACACCATACCCACAGTGAAGCATGGTGGTGGCAGCATCATGCTTTGGGGCTGTTTTTCTTCAGCTGGAACCAGGGCCTTAGTCAGGGTGGAGGGAATTATGAACAGTTCCAAATACCAGGCAATTTTGGCACAAAACCTTCAGGCGT
>JACXGI010016137.1:5419-16420 GCA_016801175.1 Esox masquinongy | reverse complement strand
TTTTTTTCAGATCCTCAGAGAGTTCTTTGCCATGAGGTGCCATGTTGAACTTCCAGTGACCAGTATGAGGGAGTGTGAGAGCGATGACACCAAATTTAACACACCTGCTCCCCATTCACACCTGAGACCTTGTAACACTAATGAGTCACATGACACCGGGGAGGGAAAATGGCTAATTGGGCCCAATTTGGACATTTTCCCTTAGGGGTGTACTCACTTTTGTTGCCAGCGGTTTAGACATTAATGGCTCTGTTTTGAGTTATTTTGAGGGGACAGCAAATTTACACTGTTATACAAGCTGTGTACTCACCACTTTACATTGTAGCAAAGTGTCATTTTTTCAGTGTTGTCACATGAAGAGTATAATCAAATATTTGCTAAAATTTGAGGGGTGTACTCACTTTTGTGACTACAAAATTATTATAAATTTTGAATACTGGCCTATAAATAAAACATACATACAGCTCTGGAAACAATTAAGAGACCACTGCACCTTTTTCTTTCCTTTCCAAAAAAGTTGAAAAGGAATGTTTTGAGCAAGGAACAGAAGCGTTCAATTTGCAGTGGTCTCTTAATTTTAACCCGTTTGTCATTCTGACATTTTAGTGTCCCAATGTTTTTGGAAATGTGGTTGTAATTGACCCCAAACATTTGAGTATATATATAATAATCTATATTATTATTGATGTATCTCTTAGACTATGGAAAAGATATTTGTGTAAATACCAATTCTTCAATAGGCTTTTTCAAAACATCTAACCAATGACCAATTCATCTATAGGCCAGTATTCAAAATTTACAATAATGTTGTAGTCATTTAGCTGACACTCTTATTCAGAGTGACTTAGAATAACATTAATCTATGCTGTAGTAGTTGGTGCACTTATACCAATGAACTTGATGTATAGAGAGATAAGGAGAGGACTTAGAACTGATCCCTGGGGGACTTAGAACTGATCCCTGGGGGACTTAGAACTGATCCATGGGGGACACCAGTAGAATGCCAGTGTAGCAGATAAATCCTCTACATGTCAGTTAGTAATAGCTGGTGCCTGTCTGGTTTGCCATCCAAGAGTGGGCGGAGCCTGGGAAGGAGGCAGGAGGATCTGAAGTTCTGTGTCAAACAGATAGGCAACAGATAGATCTAGAAAGATAAGAACAGATAACATATTTATTTGAGTGTAAGTAACTACAGAGCAAACAACAGAGGTGACCTCTACTGCAGGTCAGTGGAAGTGGCTGGATGAAAGCGTGCTGGACTATACTAACTGGGCTGAAGGAGAACCCCGGAATTCTTCCAGAAACATCTATGGATATGGAATGATGCTCTCTTCTGATGGGACCTGGAGCACTGGAAGAAGATATAGTGACAAACCATACATCTGCAAGAGACCCAAAGGTAAGAGTTCAAATATGATAGAATAATCCTCTGATTTATGTCTGTCTGTCAGAAAGACATTGTAAAGACAGATGTGGTAAAGAAGTTGATCTAATGCAGACAGTGGTGAATTGAAATCACAGTCAAAATCTATGATCTGACATAGTGGATATTCATCAAATCTGTCAAGTTTTATAAACTGAAATTAGCTTAAATTGAGGTTACTTTTGTCAGATTGGGATATATTTGGATGTTTTTTCTGCATAATATTAAATAGTGCTGTGCCAATACAACGATTTAATGTAAAATCACGATTCTTTTTTTTGCAATATTGTATCGATATTCTGATGTCTAGAATCTTTTTATTTTTTTATTATGCTGTCGACAGCCGTCTTTTAAATTACTGTAACGGTCGCTGAACGGGCGTTTCTTTAACAATAATAGTTGTGTATATATCACAAAATCTAGCTGATAAAAGCCTGTTACTGTATTCCCATGGATGTCGTCATTAATAAGAAACCAGAAAAGGGTATGCTGTCATTTGACTTTTTTAAAAATTAATTTCCTTACTCAAAAAGCTAGCGCCAAAGCGGCCACGACTTTTTACATTAGAAGAGATTGTTTCTGTGTTGTTTGGTGATACGAGGTTAGAAAACGTCCTTGCTCTTTGAAAGCGATAATGATGTCGAGGTGAGTAAGAAATAAACTGTGGCTATACATATTGTGTTGTCCATACTTTATGCTTTGAAATGCTGGTAGTATCTTTTAGATGACAACAGCAACCCTGTCGTGATAACTTGATAGACAAGCACATCAGCTGTGGAGCTCTAATGGTTGCTTGCTCAGTCTTGTAATGGAAAGCGTTGCAGTAGCTGTGTATTATTGACTAATTGGTTGTTTTCTCGCGTTTCTTCCGATTTCATTCAAATATGGAAAATGCCATTGTTAACTAGACTACTAATTGTCCGGTTTGTTTCGTCTGTCAGACTAAAATAAAGTTGTCTGCCCGCAAATGTTTCGCTTGTGCAGCAACAAGCTCTTACTTTCACTCGCTAGCCAAGAAGCAGTAAATGTTGTGCTTCGCTGACGAAGTTGTCACTTGATCGCGATAATGTCCTGCATCTGCCAAAAGATGTACGCCACATCTTTTGGCAAGTTTTGCCTTGTGCTTACTTTATTATGAACCCTCTGTATTTGCTCTTGTGAAGTCTTCTCTTTATGGTAGACTTGGATAATGATATGTCTACCTCCTGGAAAGTGTGGAGGAGGTGAAGTTGTCTAACCTGACAGACTGGGGTTTGTTGGTTAGGAAGTCCGAAGTCCAGTTGCAGAGAGAGGGGCTGTTGACCAGCCTCGAGGGGATGACTGTCTTGAATGCTGAGCTAAAGTCTATGAACAGCATTACCCCATAGGTGTTGGTTTTGTCCAGGTTGGTCAGGGCAAAGTGTAAAGTTGTGGAGATGGCGTCCTCTGTAGACCTGTTCGACCGGTAGGCAAACTGGTAGGGATCCAGTGTTGGGGGGGAGGCAGGACTAGTCTTTCGAAGCACTTCATGATTGTGGGGTTGAGTGCGACAGGTGGGAAGTCATTCAGGCTTGATGCAGTCGACTGCTACGGCACTGGCACCATGGTTACGGTCGTGAAGTGCCTGGGGACCGCCCCCTGGGCCAGTGACAGGTTGAAAATGTCAGTAAAGACCTCCGTCTGAAGAGAACATAATACTATATGAAAAGAAAGAACAGTAAAACTATTTGAAAAGAAAACATAGATGAAGACATCTTTAACATATTGAGATAATGTAACAGATTGGCACCATCTCATTTATTGATAATATTTCATATTAATCCTCTCTTTTCCTCCTCCAGTTTTACCAGAAGCACCACCAACTCAAGGTAAGTTGTGAATTAAGTTGTCAATCAAATCAACCCATTCATTAATCCTTCATCCATCCTTAGCTGATCATATGTTCAGTCAATTAATGAATCAATCGATAAATTTCAGTATATCCATGTATAAACAAAAAAATATTCAATCTATTAACCAAACAACTCATCTTATTGCACAATTTATCCCTGTCATCCAGGAACCTATCAGAAATTAGGTCAGAAGCGTGTATATTATGGTCTGGCTATGGTGGTGGTGATGGCTGCCTTCTGTCTGATGGGACTCACAGCTGCATGTCTCTACAAGAACACCGGTCGTCCCCTGCCCTCCTTCAGTAAACCCCTGGTCTTCAACCCAGGATGGAGAGCCTTCAACAACCCCCTTTACAGTGAGCCGGTCAACAAGGAAGACCTGGTCGACACCAACACAGTCGACAGTAGCCAGCTGGTTGACCACATGGAGGAGGAGCCACAGTCTATGATTACTCTGTGATAGGAGGATTGTAATGACAGAAGGGAGGAGCCACAGTCTATGATTACTCTGTGATAGGAGGATGGTAATGACAACTGTATCTGATGGGATGGATATTAGATTTTGTAAACTTCATTAATGGTTGTAGATGTGGATATTTCCCTTTTGATATTTTTTAAAACTATCTGCACAGTAATTGTTTATTTGATCATAAAACTCCATATAACAAATTATAACAAGAATAAAAACAAATTTCATTAATTGAATTTAATGAACAGTTGTCCTGGAGAATCAGTAGTTAACATATGTGCTGTCAAGATTTGTTTTAGAGATGGTCAGTTTTTGAGTTTCCAAAGGATTATTCGGTCAGTGAAAACTGCTTGTGTCTGTTGTATCTGTTATTAATGTACTGTTTTGCAAAATGACCTCAAGTGAGACGTTTTGGTGACTATAGGGTATATTAGCTTAGAGCAGAGTTTCCCAATCCTGTTCCTGGGGACCCAAAGGGGTGCACATTTTAGTTTTTGCCCTAGCACTCACACATCTGATTTAAATGTTGCCCTACCATTTACATACTTGATTGAACTAATAAATCTATCATCAAGTCTTTCATTTGAATCAGGTGTGTGAGTGCTAGGGCAAAAACCAAAACGGGCACCCCTTTGGGTCACCAGGACTAGGATTAAGAAACCCTGGCATAGACAGTTCAGACAGCAAACCCAAGTGGTATTTGTCAAAAGATGCATAAGCTGACGGGATCGCTCCTATCACAGTATTAGAGTTCATGCTGACTGTTAAATTGTCAGGTTACTGACTCAGTCTGATGCGCGCTGGTTTTATTAGCATTGATATTGTTATTATTAGTATCATATACACGATCATGTGATGGCAGTGAGTTACCTCAGAGCAGCAGAACCTTACGCTAAGAAATTGTGTACATTGCAGTGCATAGTTGTCAAATAAATGGTTAAACTAATATGTGGTGTTTTCCTGAATTGTTAACGAGTGACCTTTTTGTTGTTCAATGTGAATGTTTTTTATTCTGGTTTTATTTGCTGTAACACAGAACTCGGCTGTACAAGAGACCCAGGTCTAAGCCTGACTCTGTATACATAAAGGTTAAGTGAAAAATCTATTAAAAATGTTTTTCAGGTGTTATTAGGTTAAACACCTCGACCAAAGAGGTTTTGGTCCAAATGCCTGAATAGGTGTCTGGTTAGGTCTCTGTCCTTTTGTCCATTACCGGACTTCATCTCAAAACGCAACCTGGTCTCTTTGGAATATGTAGATTATGTAAATCTTTGACAGCTAAATTCGTAAAATATATTATGTTAGGTTTGAAGTAACGTTAGAGTAATAATCCAGAAAGAAAATTAGACAGGCTGTGTTTCGAACCCACATCCTTCAGCTATGCAGACAGGTGCACTACCCACTGCTCCTAAGAGGAACTTCCTGTAAGGGGTGGCGAGTAGTGGTGTTACAAGGTCAATATGGTACACATGATTTTCTTTCTAATCATAACCCAAACCTTAACCCCAACCTTAACCCAAGTGCTGTGATACTTAACCCAAACCCTAACCTTAACCCCAGTGTTGCGATACCTAACCGTAACCAAACCTTAACCTAACCTTTTTTGTTTTCTAACCTTACCCCAAACCTTAAACCCAGTGCTGTGATATCATGGTGCACTACTTCCTTTGTACTACTCTGACACTGCCTTGCAAAGTCTGTTAATGGAAGTTTTCAGTTACAGGCACGTGTCTACCTCGGGGACCTTACTGCTGCTATCCCTGCATTTCTTTGCACATTTAGAATTGCCATCATACTTGCATTTTTACAGTTGTTACTCCTTCAATTTGCCCCCATTCCACACCTAGAATGCCATTTAGAATTGCCATTTGTACCCACACAACTATTATCCCACTTGTAACATACACTATGCTTAATACTTGTACATTTTCTGCCCTCCACTATTTGCCTTCATTGCATATTTAGTATTGCCATTTGTACTGCATTTGCCTTCATTGCACATCTATACATTCCACTTGTAATATACTTATACAGAATACTTGTAAATACTTGTAATTTTCTGCCCTCTTCTATTTGCACGTCTGATTAGATGCTAACTGCATTTTGTTGCATTGTACTTGTTCAATGACAAAGACAAATCAAATGTAATTACATATTGTAGCGACCTTGGTAATGCCATTACTCACCCCTTCATGTCTGTAATCCCTGAATGGAACAGTCGGCAGGACGCCCGTCTGCAGGGCTGTATGTTGCTGGTTTGAAAAACGGCTTGGATGTTTTGTGCAAATTTGTAATGTATGATACGTTTCAGAAGCATTCGTAACATATCATACGTTTGTATGTTCGTACTGTACGTAACTGTACGTAACATATGATACGTTTGTCTAGGAACAATGGAGACACTCATTCTGTCTCTGGGATTAGGGAGAGTGTTGAGAGATCAAAAGAGACATTCGGTTTGTCTCTGGGATTAGGGAGAGTGTTGAGAGATCAAAAGAGACATTCAGTCTGTCTCTGGGATTAGGGAGAGTGTTGAGAGATCAACAATGGAGACATTCAGTCTCTCTGTTTTTGTCCTGTTTTTGGTGATTGTAAATCCAGTAATAGGAGAATGTTATTCTACATTTTGATGTTTAATTTTTGAACACTGTTGGGTCTGAGCCTGAGTGCAAACAAAGAATAGGCTACAGGAGTGGATGCTGTTTTCCACCATCAACACCTGAGCCATAGAAAGATGATGGTGGAGCCAATGGGATGATTATCGATTATTGTTATATATTGTTCTATGAATCCATTATCGTTATATAAATATTGAATATAAATATATTTGTTAAATTAAGGTAAATTTACTTGGAACGGAGGTGTGGTTAAATGAATGGTTTTCCCATTAGACACCCCCAAGGCCCCCGCACACCTGGCACTCCTAACTGATGCACCATGCACTATGGCCTTAGACGTTGGGGTGTTTGATAGGAACGCAGGGCTTATAGCGTTTTGACCGTTCTTTGTCTTTTTCTTAGTTCTTTTCGCTCTAAACGAATTATTGGTATTTATCACCATTTTATTTCATCTGTTTCTACGGTCCTGCATTATTTCAACTTTTGGCAAATAAATACTTTATTTTTCCCAACATTTGGAGTTATTCTTTTGCTTCATCAAACAAAGAGGAACGTGTCAAAACCACCCTAAACGAAAGATCAAAGACCCAACAGGTGACAGCAAGAAGAGGAAGGATGGAGAAGAGAAAGGATGGAGAAGAGGAAGGATGGAGAAGCTGTCAAGAAGAGGACCGCCAGCACCCATTCCTTCCGAACGGTCATCTACCCTCTCTAAGATGTTCTTGGTAGGTAACCAGCTGGGGTGTGAGTGTGGGCACGCTCCAGTATTGTCCCCCTTCCTCTGCTTCCTGTACTAGAGCAGACCATCGCGTACCAGGAAGTACACAGCCAACAACCTGTCCCCTGTGCGCGGCTGATCGTCCTCAGCCTGGACCGGTCCACAGCAGTGCTTCAGCTGGGAGTCTTCTAGCTGTTGCTTTCTGAAGGACCCCTATGGAGCGACCTGTTGGAAGGTCACACACAGGGACAGTCGCTATTAGCCACTTTCCTTCCCGGTCTGCATCACCGTCCTCTTCCTCAGCCAGGAAGGCAGAACGGGGGCTGATCTTCCCGAAGGACGAGTCTTCTTGGCCCTTTTTTATCCTCTCTGTTTTGGCCGGGGGTCGGTGTCTGGGCTGGTGGGATTTCTGAGGGAGATAGAGGTTCCTCTCTTCAGGACCCTGACCCTTAGTGGCCAAATAATCAGACAATCACATGCAGCTTGAGACTCAATCATCTCAACATTTCTATTAAGGATTTGGCAAAACCCTACTGGTCTCACCCTCCTGGAGTCACCCTGGTCTCACCCTCCTGGCCTCACCCTGGTCTCACCCTACTGGAGTCACCCTGGTCTCACCCTACTGGAGTCACCCTGGTCTCACCCTACTGGCCTCACCCTACTGGTCTCACCCTCCTGGAGTCACCCTGGTCTCACCCTCCTGGCCTCACCCTGGTCTCACCCTACTGGAGTCACCCTGGTCTCACCCTACTGGCCTCACCCTACTGGCCTCACCCTACTGGTCTCACCCTCCTGGAGTCACCCAACTGGTCTCACCCTCCTGGAGTCACCCTGGTCTCACCCTACTGGAGTCACCCTTCTTGAGTCACCCTGGTCTCCCCCCCTGGAGTCACCCTGCCCTCACCCTTCTGGAGTCACCGTGGTCTCACCCTACTGGAGTCACCCAGGTCTCACCCTCCTGGCCTCACCCTACTGGAGTCACCCTGGTCTCACCCTACTGGTCTCACCCTACTGGCCTCACTCTACTGGTCTCACCCTCCTGGAGTCACCCGACTGGCCTAACCCTCCTGGAGTCACCCTGGTCTCAGGTTTATAGTACACTGCATTTAACCCATGCCTATAGGATTATATAGAGAGTTATATAGAGGGTTATAGTACATTACATTTAACTAGGGTCTATAGGATTCTGCATTGGGTTATAGTACACTACATTTAACCAGGGTCTATAGGACTCTGTATAGGGTTATAGTACACTACATTTAACCCATGCCTATAGGATTATATAGAGAGTTAAATAGAGGGTTATAGTACACTACATTTAACAAGGGTCTATAGGATTATATAGAGGGTTATAGTACACTACATTTAACCCATGCCTATAGAGAGTTATATAGAGGTTTATAGTACACTACATTTAACCCATGCCTGTAGAGAGTTATATAGATGTTTATAGTACACTACATTTAACCCATGCCTGTAGAGAGTTATATAGAGGGTTATAGTACACTACATTTAACAAGGGTCTATAGGACTCTGTATTGGGTTATAGTACACTACATTTAACCCATGCCTATAGAGAGTTATATAGAGGTTTATAGTACACTACATTTAACCCATGCCTGTAGAGAGTTATATAGAGGTTTATAGTACACTACATTTAACCCATGCCTGTAGAGATTTATATAGAGGGTTATAGTACACTACATTTAACAAGGGTCTATAGGACTCTGTATTGGGTTATAGTACACTACATTTAACCCATGCCCATAGGATTATATAGAGAGTTATGTAGAGGGTTATAGTACAGTACATTTAAAAAGGGTCTATAGGACTCTGTATTGGGTTACAGTACACTACATTTAACCCATGCCCATAGGATTATATAGAGAGTTATATAGAGGGTTATAGTACACTACATTTAACCAGGGTCTAAAGGACTCTGTATAGTGTTATAGTACACTACATTTAACCAGGGTCTATAGGACTCTGTATAGTGTTATAGTACACTACATTTAACCAGGGTCTATAGGACTCTGTATTGGGTTATAGTACACTACATTTAACCAGGGTCTATAGGACTCTGTATAGTGTTATAGTACACTACATTTAACCTTAACCAGGGTCTATAGGACTCTGTATAGTGTTATAGTACTTCAGGGATATGTTGTTTACTCTTTGGGGTTTCAGGCTGAGTATCTCTAAAAACTGCTGACTTAAAAAAGGGCTATTTAAAATAAATTTGATTGAATAATTGAATATTTTCCTGTGACAGCGGGTCAATCTGATCATGATGTTTTAAAATCAAAAGGGTATTTTCACATGGTGGATATACAGTAACATTTTGTCCAACGGAAAGAGTTTTAGTGTCTTGTCCATTCACAAGATGAAGCTATAGGTGTTGAAATATCTCAACCACATCTGTTGATAGAAAAGAAAAAGTCACGTGGCAAAAGATTTCATCGCTGCTAAAAAGCAGATCTCAGTCGTACAGAACACAATACTCTGTAGTAAGAGGCCAGTCAGCCAGTCAGTCCAGTCTGTCAGGGCTGACTGACAGACTGGACTGACTGAGGCGCTGACTGGCCTCTTACTACAGAGTCAGCCAGTCAGTCAGCCAGTCAGTCAGTCCAGTCTGTCGGTGACACTACTGGGACAATGATAACCTTCTTGATAACAGGTGTCCTCTTGCTCTTCCTTCAATCCACCCTGGAGGCTCCTGGAACAGGTATGTTGTCCCTCTCATTGGTTGTTAGATTACACCTGGAACAGGTCTGTTGTCCCTCTTATTGGTTGTTGATTACACCTGGAACAGGTATGTTGTCCTTCTCATTGGTTGTTAGATTACATCTGGAACAGATCTGTTGTCCCTCTCATTGGTTGTTAGATTACACCTGGAACAGGTCTGTTGTCCCCCTCATTGGTTGTTAGATTACATCTGGCACAGGTCTGTTGTCCCTCTCATTGGTTGTTAGATTACACCTGGAACAGGTCTGTTGTCCCTCTTATAGGTTGTTGATTACACCTGGAACAGGTATGTTGTCCTTCTCATTGGTTGTTAGATTACACCTGGAACAGGTCTGTTGTCCCTATCATTGGTTGTTGATTACACCTGGAACAGGTCTGTTGTCTCTCTCATTGGTTGTTAGATTACACCTGGAACAGGTAAATATGGTAAAGATCTTAAGTTGATCCTACTTCTGAAAGCAGGAATATAATCCAGCAGCAATGAAAATTGTGAATTACATGGATCATAATTAATGGACATTTTTGTACATAAATATTAATCTTGGGCAAGAAATGAAAGATTCTGAATAAACTGTTGTATTTCTTCTTTTGTAGATGGTCCCTTTGTTCTCTACAATGCAGACAGTAAGACATGCTTGGGTTCATGTAACTCAGATACGCTCCGCTGGCTGTCAGAGGGACGTCTCTACTACACCAAAGAAGGGAAATGTCTTGGGGTGTCTGGGAAGACAGAGGGCAGTAGTGTGATATATTATGACTGTGATGGGAAGAGTGATCTCCAGCAGTGGGAGTGTCATAACAACACCCTGCTCACCCTCAAAGGGCAGAGTTTGTACCTCCACAACAACAACAATAAACTGGTGCTGTCTGAAGACACAGGGTCCTGGAGTCACTGGATCATCTTTGGAACAACAGAAGGCCCCTGTACAAGGACCCACAGAGGTACAGACCACTACTCACATCTGTCTAGTCTATTCGGTTTGAATAGTGGATTTTACACAGTCTCAACAGGCTGCACAACCAATAAGGTTTCCTTCTGCAATATCCAATACAATTCTTTCTGTACATTTTTTGAAACTTAAAGGATTTTTAAAATTGTTTTTTACCCCTGCAAAACACATTTCCTTATTTCCTTCAGAACTCTATACCATTGTTGT